>JAXIVD010001466.1:75000-85318 GCA_036785275.1 Cancer borealis | reverse complement strand
GGGGCGGGGCGGGGGGCGGGGCGGTAGCATGAAGCGGGGTGGAGGCGAGGGGGTTAAGGGCGTGTATTGACAGTCCTCCTCCTGTTGCCGTGCTCCTGCTGCAAGAGGCTGAGACTGGTCGAGACGCTGCTCTGAGGGGAGACACAAGCCAGGCTATGTGGAGCGGGGGAAGGAGTTTTGTCTTGTAGGCCTGTATAATTATTTTTTCTAGAGCTATGGGAAGAAGTGTGTTAATTGAATTTCAGTTTACTTTTCAAATTGAGTAAGTTAGTATGTATTATGTAGATTCATTAATAGTTTTTTTTTCTTTCTATTTACTTATATAGTGATTGGCATCTTTTTCCTCTTCCTTTTTTTTCGTTCGTTCCTTCATTCTTTTTCTTCGTCCTCGTCAGTAATTTTCCTTGACACGTGCAAATGTGTGAATGGTGGCTCATCCCTGCGTCGTGTGGTGATGAAGCAGCATGGGAGGGGAGGATGGGGGGAGAGAGAAGAGAGAGAGAGAGGAGAGAGAGAGAGAGAGAGAGAGAGAGAGAGAGAGAGAGAGAGAGAGAGAGAGGAGGGTTATAGAGAACGAAGGTCGCAGCAGTGAGGCAGCTTAGGTTGTTTGGCTCAAGTCTTACGTCACAGTCTCCCCACGTGTCTCAGCGCCTCGCGAGCAGGTGTCCCTCTGCAAAAGAGGAGGGGGCGGAGGGGAGGGAAGGAAAGGATGCAAGGATATAGAAAGAGAGTGAGGAAGGGAGACAAGACAGTCTTGGGAGGATGCATGATGACGTCAGATCACTTAGGTAAACAGGGTATCAGGGCCAAGGGATAGCAGAGTGCAGGTGCCTCAAGGCTGCTTGCGTGGGAACCTCTGCGTTGGCCTGGGTGCTTGGTGAGTCTTAAGATTACTGATGAGTCTCGACCGCTGTGGTAGATGAGTACACAGTGCGTGACGGCAGCGGTGTGGGGCCGCGCCTTGCAAAGGGGCCGCAGGGCAGGCGTTGCGTCGGCACCCACACACCACCACAACACAGCCCATCTCTATGCAGATGAAAAAATTAGCATGAAAATGAAGAAAGTGTGAGAGTGGAGAGACCGGTTGTGGGCAGATTCAGCTTGTGTCTTGGGTTACATGGGAGTGCGGTGTGGGGGGGCCAAGCAGAGGGAGGCAAGGAACACAACACAACACACGGGGAACTGGAATAGGGTGACGTGGGTGGATGAAGGGTCACGGGGTGTGAGTGTGGGCGTGGACGGGTGTCTGGCGAAGGTTGCACCTCTTGGCAGTATCGACCCTCGCCGGCGGCCCTCTCAGCTGCCCTGCTCCACAAGTCCAGAATTGTTCCAAGTCCGGCCGTAACTCATCTGCGGCGAGGCACAGGGCCTTGCGAGGGGACACCTCCGCCGCCGCACCTAGGTTCACTTGCCACTGCACTGGAAAGGTGGCTTGCCACCCACTGGGAGTTAGGTCAGAGTCACCACCCACTAGGAGGCCGCCCGTGGGTAATGGGTCCTGCGGCAGGTCGTGGACGTAGGTTACCACTCAACAGGCTTTTAACGCCCTAATGATTGCTTATGTTCCATTGGGCTCAGTTGCGAGGCTCGTTAATCCGTGGGTGGTGGAGGTGGAGGTGGAGGTGGGGATGGAGGTGGAGGTGGGGAGTTGTCTGGGTGGGAGTTATGGTAAAGTGGAGGTGATGGTGTAGTGGTAGGGGTGGTTTAAGAGGGAGGGGCTTGAAGAGACCAAAAAACAAATGTTAGAAATCAAAATTTCATACTAAACTGTGAAGTGAGCAGCACGTGACGCGCTGCCGCTCACTCATGCGGTGTGTTGAAACATAGATGCATTTCGGTTGTCAGTATTATTACTTTTTACAGAATGTTTCGTGGGATTCCGTAAGTGAACAATAAAAAGCCTTTTATCAAGTGTTGACATCATGTGTTGTGCTTTACAGGTGCAAGATAACGTCGGTCACGTGTTCCTGCGACACGCGCGACATCTTCTGGTGTCCGCACGTGGTGGCGCTCTCCCTCCACCGCATCCGCCACGCCGACACCGTCCCAGCTCAGGATACCCATCTCAGGTGAGTAGGCTAGGGCAAGGCGCACCCACACCCACCCACCACCTACCTTCACACACTCGGAACCTGTCAGGTCCCTCGAGGGTGAGGAGTGTGGAAGACGTGTCCAGGGTGTTCAAAGTAACTAAGATGAAAGTGTGATCACCAGATCATGCGAGTGTGTGGCAGGAACACTAGGATGTGTGTGGGTCCGAGCCTTGTGGTTCATTAGCACAGTCTTACTCCTTGTCTGACGCTTCCTGTCACTGTTTTCACAGAGACGCTGCTGCAGATGGACCGGCAGCAGCTGCAGAAGATGATGCAGTACCTGATCAGTGAGCACCACACAGAGGTGCTGCCCACCGCACAGAAACTGGCTGACCAGATCCTCCAACACAGCCATCCCATCAACCACATCCAAGGTGTGTGTGTGTGTGTGTGTGTGTGTGTGTGTGTGTGTGTTGTGTGTGTGTGTGTGTGTGTGGTCACTATAGCAAGGTGTGTTTTTTTAACAGTAATGGTGTAGAGGCACTTTGGACTAGCGAGTAACGTGATTGGTCCAGAGCCTCTATGGGACTATCTGTCCATTATATTACGCGGTCGGCCTCCACGGGGACGTGGGAGGCACACAATATTTGCAGGTAGTGAAGTGGCGCTGGACCGTCAGTATTGGATCACACCTGCTGCCAATACTCCACAGTCAACCGGCACACGACAACAATACACTAACACAATAGTGCCTCTCCCCTGCCCTCTACCTCTACCTCTTCCCTTCCCTTCCTCTCTCTCTCTCTCTCTCTCTCTCTCTCTCTCTCTCTCTCTCTCTCTCTCTCTCTCTCTCTCTCTCTCTCTCTCTCTCTCTCTCTCTCTCTCTCTCTCTCTCTCCTCTCCGTTTTCCCTCCGTCCTCCCCAACTTTGCCCCTCCTATGAAATGCCTCAGTCCTCGCCCCTCGCCATCAGGCTCGAGTTCCCCGCGCCTGTACAATACACGCCGCCCCAGTCATCCCCGCCGCCGCCGCCGCCGCGGCGCCGCCGCTGCCGACACACTGTATGGGCCGCTGTAATGGCGAAATATGATCACGATTGACCCCTTAATATTTTTAGCTGGTGGCCGCGGCTCACGTCGAGGTAAAATAACACAACAGCCGAGCAAAAGTTGGCGGAATCAAACCCCGAGGCTTTTTTGTGTTTTATTTGGAATATTTCGCGGCGGAGAATATATCTATATATATATATTTTTTTTTTTTTACTCTTTCCCCACGTTTGGTTTCCCGCCCTGATGGACTGACGCATTTCAACACCCAAACATTTCCAGTATTATCCCTGACCGCGATTTGTTACCGTGATACAGCGGCTCCGAGTCTCTTTCGGTATTTTAACTGCGGCAGCCGGGAGGGTGCAGGTAGTGGGGTGCGTGGTGCCAGGAGGAGGAGGAGGAAGAGGAGGAGGACCCGTATGTAACCCACTGGAGGACAGGAGTGGGTAGGAAGGGTGGCGAGTGACTTGCGACTTGATTACTTTATAACAAAGAATGGTGATTGTGTTGCGAGTAAGTGGAGGAGAGTGTGGTGTGAGGGTGTTGAGTGGCGTGGGTTGTGACAAGTGACGCGGCCGCTATTTTCTGGGGCTTATTGGGCGGGAGTGACGAGGAGGCGATAACACTCCTTCATGGGCGTGATGGGCGTGTTCATTGGTCGTGTTCATTGATCACAGGCGTCGTGACGTTCAAGTTATGACGCTTTTTTCGTCTGCCATGGAGGTGACTGGCTGAATTATAAGTGAAGTAGCAGTACTGTAGTGGGTGTGTAAGTAGTAGTAGTAGTAGTAGTAGTAGTGTAGAGTAGTAATAGTAGTAGTATATAGTATAGTAGTAGTAATATTATTATTATTATTATTATTATTATTATTATTATTATTATTATTATTATTATTATTAGTAGAGTAGTAGTAGTAGTTGTAGTAGTAGTAGTAGTAGTAGTAGTAGTAGTAGTAGTAGTAGTAGTAGTAGTAGAAGAAATAAAAGCACTATGTGGTAGAAGGTGTTTTTGCTGACTGTTAGTCGTGTGTGTGTGTGTGTGTGTGTGTGTGTGTGTGTGTGTGTGTGTGTGTGTGTGTGTGTGTGTGTGTGTGTGTGTGTGTGTGTGTGTAAGTAAGTAAGTAAGTACTAAGTAAGAGAGAGAGAGAGAAAAAGAGAGAGAGAGAGAGAGAGAGAGAGAGAGAGAGAGAGAGAGAGAGAGAGAGAGAGAGAGAGAGAGAGAGAGAGTGAGAGTGACAGAAGATGGAAAGTGTAATATGTGTGTGTGCAGCAGGCAGGGAGGCAGGCAGCGTGGGGTGTGAAGGTAGTGGTGGTGGTGGTGGGGTGGGTTCCGTTCAGGAGGAGCGTGACGGACCCAAGGTGGTGAGAGGCTCCTCAACACAACCTCGTCAACTCCAACAAGTCCTTCTTTTCACCCACTGAATCTTCCTTAGTTACTCTCACCTCCTCACCGCACCCGCGATAAATAAAGAAAAAATATTGAACCATGAGGCAGTGCTTGGGGTCAGTAGAGGTCAGCAGCGGCTCCCTTCAGGTGACCTCGCCGTGACCCAGCTCTGCCAGGAGTGTTGCTTTCCCTTGCTGAAGGTGGAAGAGGCTTATCGCAGGGAGGCGAATGTAAATGTGGAGTCTGACATATCGTAAACAGCTGCCCGAAGTTTGCTTAGAGAGGAGTGAGTGAGTCTGCGTTAAGCCGAACCCTCCAGGGAGCCAAGACTCAGCAGGGACAGGTTTGGTAACGCTCACCCTCGGCTCGGCACCACCTTTAGTCCGCCTCCCTGCCTCGAGATACGACACGTTAGTTCCCATCCACCGCTGGTAACGACCTCAGGGGTAGGCGGGGGGCGCTGCGTGTCTGGAAGGGAGCACACACTCACGCACTCACTGCAGCGCATGGCAGTGAAAGTTGAGATGGTGTGTGTGTGTGTGTGTGTGTGTGTGTGTGTGTGTGTGTGTGTGTGTGTGTGTGTGTGTGTGTGTGTGTGTGTGTGTGTGTGTGGACGCCATAGCCTGAGAGCCAATCCCGCCCCGCTGATCCCATCACCGGCCGTCGTACACGCGTGGTATTGAGTAAAATAAAATAATCATGGTACGCGTTTTCCACCAATAACTTGGCAAAATACAAGATACAATATTTAACGTTTGACTTTTACTCTGGCTCCGCAACAAACGAATCGGCCATTCTAGGCATACGAGGGAGTGGAGTGTCGTCATGGCCCCCTGTCGATGCCAACGAGGGGTTTGCGCCCCAAAATGCCTGAAACATCGGCAAAGTTACGGGCGCGGAGCTGCTGCCGGCCTCCCACGGCTGTGTACATACATACCAAACTCAACTTTATGTTAATTGCCGCCTCTCGTGTTACATTTGTTGTAATAACAGCTCTTACTGCTGCTGTGAAATATTTATGCAGGTTTTCATGGCAGGAACAAGCGGAGTAAGCCCGAGGAACCAGCCAGAGGAGGCGAGGAGGGGAGGTGTGTGTGTATGTGTGTATGTTTTGTGTGTGTGTGTGCGTGTGCGGACGGACGCTGGGTCGGTCAGGGGCACACTACTGCTGGCTCACTCGCAGCTCTATCGTCCTCCTTCTCCTCCTTACCCCCCCTTCCTTCGTAGCTCCTCCTTGTTTGCGACTTCTTCTCCTCTGTTTCTCCTATCCCTCCTCCTCCTTCCCTGATAGCTCCTCGTCGTTTGTGGCTCCTCCTCCTCCTCCCCTCCAGGTCCTCCGCTCGCTGCTTGCATAAAAATTCAATGCTCGACTCAATTGAACGTATAAACAATGAAGCAGTACAGTCACTCCCCACACGAATATCCAACGGCCCCCTTAGAGAGCCACCCCCTCACTGTCATCATCGCGCATCCCCCCCTCCTTTCCTCCTCCTTCCTCCCCTCCTTTCCCTCCAATCTCACCAACCCAACATACTGCCAGCCAGCCTAAAAGAACATTGTGACGACCCTCCTCTTCCCCTCCCCCCAAACCCCCTCACTACCTACTGTCCTTCCTCCTTCCTCTTCCTCTTCTCTTTCCCGCACTTCAGGCCCTCCATGCACTCCCTCCGCCCCCGCCCCCGCCGCCCGTCCCCCGCCTCCCGCCTCCATGTGATCCTTGCTTTCAGTACAGACGCTCACTCACACACTCTTATTGCGTCATATTCATTAAAGTTCTCGTTATCTATTTCTTAACCTTCCTCCTCCTCCTCCTCCTCCTCCTCCTCCTCCTCCTCCTCCTCCTCCTCCTCCTCTTCCTCCTCCTCTTCCTCTTCCTCTTCTTCCATTACTTTATACAAGATCCTCCCTTACTCGCTCCTCCTCTTCTTTTGCTTTTCTTCCATCCACACTTTTTTCCTCCTCTTCTTTCCCCCTATTCTCCAACACCTCTTACTCCTCAAGTCCTTTTCTCTCTCTCTCTCTCTCTCTCTCTCTCTCTCTCTCTCTCTCTCTCTCTCTCTCTCTCTCTCTCTCTCTCTCTCTCTCTCTCTCTCTCTCTCTCTCTCTCTCTCTCTCTCTCTCTCTCTCTCTCTCTCTCTTCTCTCTCTCTCTCTCTCTCTCTCTCTCTCTCTCTCTCTCTCTCTCTCTCTCTCTCTCTCTCTCTCTCTCTCTCTCTCTCTCTCTCTCAATTGCCCTCTTTCCCCTTACATTTCCCTCTCCCTTCAAATTCCCTCTCTTACATCATGTTCCTTCCCTTCTATCCCTCTCCCCTCAATTTCCCTCTCCCTTTCTCTTTTTCCCCTCTCCACCTTCTCTCTTTCCCTTCATATTCCACTCTCTCTCTCTCTCTCTCTCTCTCTCTCTCTCTCTCTCTCTCTCTCTCTCTCTCTCTCTCTCTCTCTCTCTCTCTCTCTCTCTCTCTCTCTCTCTCTCTCTCTCTCGTGTTCCTTCTCCCCTCACATCTCCATCCTATCACTCGCCTTAGCTGCCACACATCGTCCCCTTCCTCGTCCATCGCGCTGCCCGACGCCCTTCCCCCTCGACCAGGCAGCTCCGACCTGGACACCGCCGCCCCCGAGCATGGCGGCGGCGTCCAGGTGGTACAGGGGAAGGGCTGCAGAAGGGCTGACCACCTGTAGACCAGCCAGGAAGGTGACAGGGTTGAGACAGCAGCTGGTGGTGTCTGAGTCGCCTCGGCCTAACGCGCCCAATTGAAAATCAATGCCCCGCCTCCATTTGCTTCTGTGAGCCCCTCCTCCTCCTCCTTCTCCTCCTCCTTCTTCTTTTCCTCCTCTCCTCTTCCTCCTCCTCCTCCTCCTTTTCCTCGTCCTCCTCCTCGTCCTCGTCCTCATCCTTTTCCTCCTCTCTAATTTTCATCATCATCATCATCATTCTTGTTCTTGTTCTTCTTGTTTTTCTTCTCAATCTTCTTCCTCTTCGTCTTCTCTTTAATTTTCATCTGCCTTTCATCCTTCTATTTGTTTTTTTGTTTTATTTTCTTCCTCCTCCAGTTCCATATTTTTATCGTTGTTTTTTATTGTTACACGTATGATTGGTCGTCGCTTCTCTCCTCTTCTTCTGGTGTTCATCTTGATCCTTCTTTGCATTACTCTTCACACACTGGCTGTCATTGCTGCTTCTCTTTGCTTTCTCGTTATTCTTTTTCTTTCACTGATCTTTCACGTATATGTTTGGTTTTGTGTCCTTTCCGTTCGATTTGTTTCATTGTAAACTTTTCGATGTTTTGTAACTATTAATGACTTAAATTTCATTCTAATTTGAACCGTTTAACTATCCAATGAAAGGCAAACAATGGATCCCGACAGAATTTTAATGTCTTGTTCTCTGAATATAAATATATAAAAAAAAAAAAATATTTATATATATATATATATATATATATATATATATATATATATATATATATATATATATATATATATTAATCCCTGTCCTGCTTTTTTCCGTTCCTCTGGTCTTCCCTCCCCACCAGCACGCACACTTCGTATCCAAGCTGTATTCATGTCTCCCAAAACTTTACTTTCCACATGCCATTCCAGAGAGAGAGAGAGAGAGAGAGAGAGAGAGAGAGAGAGAGAGAGAGAGAGAGAGAGAGAGAGAGAGAGAGAGAGAGAGAGAGAGAGTGTGTGTGTTCGTTCGTTCGTTCCTCTTCACAACCTCCACAGTACCAGGTCTGCGGGATTGGCTAACAATTTGTCACCATCGTGGACATTTTAACACCAGTATGGGTTGCCAACTGTATAGCCGCCACAACACTCCACACCTTCCCACCACCACCCCCTCACTCCTACACCACCACCCCCTCACCCCTCCACCGCCGCCGCCGCGCCCTCCAGCCGCCATCACCATAACGTCACCACAACTCATCAGCATTCACTCCCCCGTCGCGCCCGCCGCCCGCCACACTTCGCCTGGCGCCGCCCGCGGGGCCGCCCTGAGGGACTGCACTCAGGCGTCTTCTAAAAATCGACCTTTCCCATGGTGGACGGAAGAGCGTGGCCGCCTCAAGGTCGAGGCGGGTCACGGTGGTCACCAGGCTCCCCGGCAGGCGCGCGACACCCCTCCGTCAAGGAAAAAGTTTTGCAGCGAATATGAAAAATGAAATATTGTCATATCCTTGTGTCTCCCCTCGCTCTCCCCTCGGCTGGCCCTCACGATAGGTGCCGAGGGCGTGGGAAAACCTCCCCTCTGATTCCCCTTGTTTGCCCGTCAGCGCAGGATACAAGAGCTCTTGTTTTGATTCGTGTTGAGTTTGCACTGCGTCTTGGAGCTGTCACATCCACGCGGCCTCCTCCAGACACTCCACTCAAATCAGATTCCACGGCAATCCAAAATGGCGGCGCCCCTGAAAATAAAGCTCGATCAGCAAATTATCGTGGAGCTGAATATTGCTGCGCCGACTTCTTGTCAAGCCGGCTCCTCCTGATACCCTAAGCCGGGCGCCAAAGTCGATACGTAGTCCATAGTCTTGCCTGCCTCCTCCTCCTCGGGAAGGTCCCCGCCCGCCCCTCGCGCTTCTATCTGGGCGCGGGAATCTTGTTTTGGTGGGGACGGGGATGATGAGAGAGAGAGAGAGAGAGAGAGAGAGAGAGAGAGAGAGAGAGAGAGAGAGAGAGAGAGAGAGATTTGTCGGACTGCGCTGAGGACTGATTCGCTACAAGTCCGGACCTCTTATGTACCTTCACCTTCTTGCCCTCCGCTAAGACCTTGAGCCCAGCGACGTTGCGGCAGCTGGAGAGAGAGAGAGAGAGAGAGAGAGAGAGAGAGAGAGAGAGAGAGAGAGAGAGAGAGAGAGAGAGAGAGAGAGAGAGAGAGAGAGAGAGAGAGAGAGAGTTGATAAGTCTCCAGGGCGAGCCAGCCGTGTTGGGTGACGAGGAGGGTGGGAGTTGCTGCTGCTGCTACTACTACTACTACTGCTGCTGCTGCTGCTGCTGCTGCTACTGCTGCTGCTGCTGCTGCTGGCTCTTCCTTCATCCCTGACTCACCTGTTCCGAAATAGTGCATAGGAAAATGAGGATGAAAATAACTTTCCAACTCTACTTTGTCTATGAAGGGAGCTGTGTATACGGGAGCTTTTTTTTCCCCTCTTCAAAATTTATCATAAAACGTAATGGTAATGATGATGACAGTGATGGTGGTGGTGGTGGTGACGGCCTGAAGTATTAAGTCTGAACGAAAAAATGAAACTCTGATGAGTGAAGTGGAGGCGAAGCTTTTTAAGTCCTGGACGTGTGACGGGATGAATATTGCGGAATGAGGGAATAGAAAATGAGAGAGAGAGAGAGAGAGAGAGAGAGAGAGAGAGAGAGAGAGAGAGAGAGAGAGAGAGAGAGAGAGAGAGAGAGAGAGAGAGATAATTAGAATCCAATGAAGAGAGGTAGTCTGGACATACCAATGATATTATTATTGATATCTCTCTCTCTCTCTCTCTCTCTCTCTCTCTCTCTCTCTCTCTCTCTCTCTCTCTCTCTCTCTCTCTCTCTCTCTCTCTCACAAGAGCACGTAATCAGGCACGTGGAGGGAGTGGGCGGAGGGCAGTGATCATAACGCCGCTGCTGCTGGAGTGTTATGTTTGCTTGCACCTTTACTACTGGTCTGCAGACCGCCGCGCTTCACACCGCCTCACGCGCTGCCTTGCCTGGCTTGCATCTCAACCGTCTCTCTCGCTGTCTCATCGTCCGCCTTATAATTGATTAATTCTCTAAATAATGCTGTCTGGGCGGGAAGTACACTGGCTTCTGAAAATGTTGTGACCCTCAGCATAAAGATAAACGTTTAATAAGCCGTCCC
>JAXIVD010001466.1:15000-70000 GCA_036785275.1 Cancer borealis | reverse complement strand
TTATAATTCATTATTTTTTTTTTTTTTTACAATAAATATTGGCCAACCTTGAGGTTTTTTTTCTTCTATTCTTCTGTCTGCTATACGTTTTTCCATTCTTGTCTACAATAAGTTTTCTCCATACAGTATTCATTTTGATAATTCTGTCTCAACACTTTCAGAACCTGTTCCAGTTGCCTGCTCTCGTGTTGATGCGCTACGATCCCACGGCTACACCTGTGAAGCACTGCGGCTCGCGGTTGCTGTGGTGCGAACCCTGAAGCAGGCGCAGAGAGAAGCATACCTTTGGTGGGGAAGCAAAAGGGATGAAATGCTTCCGAGGTGTTCTGCCTCTAGAGCTTGTAGATCTCTTGGTCCTGGAGCATTAGAAAGTTGGGTGGGGCATCCCTTAGACCCAATAACATGTCTCTTCGATACCTTAGCAGAAGCATCCCTATTACCTGAAGATTTACCAAGATTCCAGTACCATAGTGGTGAGCCTAAAACATTGTTTGACACACTAGATTATCGTTGTGGTTCTCCTGCCTTTGTTTGTCATTGTTTACTGAATCAAACTTAAAACCTAGTTAAGGTAAAATTATATAACAGTTTTTAACCCATAGAAATATAAGAAAGTCTCAATTTATTCATGAATATTTCTGTGAAGCTATAAAGCAATGAAATTAGTTTTTGATGAATTTTTCCTTGCATTATCCCCGTTAGATTGGCTAGGAGTAGCAAATGAAGATGCTACCAACCTTGCACCACTGAGGTATCGCCATGTTCCCGTCCCTGGATCCAGTGACCCCTGGGAATCCTACCTCACCCTAGCCTTAGAAGCAGCTCTTATTGGTCTAGGACAGCAACGTGCTATGCCACCTGGACTGTATGCTCAGGAAAAGGCCTGTAAGCAAGAAGAAAAGATGATCCTCAAGCTTCAAGAACTCAACCTAGATTCCCCCCTGTTGGCAGTGTTGCGGAGACAAGCCAGGCTGCTGCTGGAAGGTGGACCATTCTCTGGGTTAGGGGAAGGCATCCACCCGGAGAGTGTGCCAATGCACACCTTTACAAAGTTCCTATTTACAGCTCTTTTGCCACATGATCCTGATTTAGCATATCAGCTGGCTTTAAGAGCAATAAGGTATGCAATAATATTTGTTTTATTCTAGTATAGTGTATTATACTTAAATTATTAACAAATATTCAAGCAAAACTGTTTTTGGCAATTTATAAATATTTTTTATTTATATGTAATATAGGAAAATAAATTCTAGCTTTATATATGTATATGCATAAACAAAATAAGGAATATGGTAAAAGATAAGAGAATAGAATCAGCATTTTTTTGGATAAACTATCTGAGTTAAGTTCGTCAAATGTTATGATGTACATGTGTTTCATGATACATTTCAGGTTACCTATCTTAGAAGATCATGACGATGTAGATGACCCCGTCAACGGAAATGTGTCTTCTTTGGTGCTGTCTCGATATCCCAGATGGTTCACTTTAGGACATATTGAAACTCAGCAATGTACTCTTGCTTGTACTATGATAAATGCAGCTAAGAGTAAGTTGGTTCAGATGGTTTATATATACAATGCTCATAACGTTGAATATAATGTACACAAACCATTTCCAAATATTACTTTAGAGTGGAAAAGTACAATTATTTCATTTTGATAACAAATCTCCATAATATTGATATATGTACAATTTTAAATTCCCCCAAACTCAACAGTTACATTCTTTGTTCAGATGATGTGATGCGTCTCCGTTCAGTTTTGGACGCAGCGCTGAGGAACATTCACAGTTCTTCCCACCTCTTCAAGCTGGCTCAGGATGCTTTTAGATTAGGTCTGCCTGGAGAGGGACAGAGGAACTCACTTCTGCTCAATGCTGCTCTTGAACTAGGACTTCAGGTGAGTGTGTGCACGAATTCTTTTTCTTAAGAGAAAATATTTTGATTAGGATGAAAAATAGATACATTTATGGCCATGAATATTGCTGTAAATTTTTTATCACACTTAAATTGATTTGATATAAGATGCAAAAACAAATCATCTTAGATACGATTCAACACAAGAAGAACTTGTGTTGAATGAACCATTCAGGCAAACATGATGATCAGTTCCTTTAATATAACGTAATCAGTATTATGTAATATTTATAGAGAGAACATTTGATATTTACAAATTCACTGTCACGAATTTTGGAAATCACTAAATCTTGGGACATTTTTTGGCCTTATTGACACAGAAACATCTTATCACCACCTGACTTCATTCACTATATTCAATAAACAGAACATCCACTGAATACATTGAAGCCATTTACCAGTAAAATGTGGAAAATATCAAATAGTTGTGATTCAAAACTGGTTATATGAATTACAGGCACCAAATGGTCACAAATATTGAGGCTGCTCTGTACTGCTGATGACAGTCTTGGTGACATGTTTCAGTATTATCATTAAAATAAAATGTTTGTCAAAATATATTCAAGTATATATCAACAAACAAAGTTATGTAGTGCTCTGTTTTCTCAAAAATAATCTTCAAATGTATGTGATCCTTTCTATAGCTGTGAACATTCTCTTTCCAGGTAATGAGGATGACACTCACGTCACTCAACTGGAGACGGAGAGAAATGGTGCGTTGGTTGGTGACATGTGCCACGGAGGTTGGGGTGTCAGCTCTTATTTCAATAATGCAAAATTGGTTCACCCTCTTCACTCCAACGGAAGCCACTGGTGCCGTGGCGTCCACCATCATGAGCCACACCACAGTGATGCGGTTACAGTTGGACCGGTCCAAACAAGATGAGCTTGCTGCTTGTGCCAGATCTTTAGCTTTGCAATGTGCTACTAAAGTATGTATTTCTTAATATTTCAGCATTTTAATTGTGTATCATATATTATTGAATATCCTAATTTTTCAAACTTCAAAATATATATTGTTATAGTTTTTATTATATAACATGACTTGATATCAAGATTACTTGTAAGCTACACCTTCTCTAATTTATTGTTTTCCATTTTCAGGACCCACCAAACTGTGCTCTAAATGCCTTGACTCTGTGTGAAAGTGATCCTGTATCCTTTGAAACTGCCTATCAAGTTGTTGTAGATGCAGCTGCTCACACCATGTCATCTTCCCAACTGTTCACCATTGCCCGCTACATGGAGCACCGGGGATACCCTCACCGTGCTTACACTTTAGCAATGTTGGCAATGCGCAGTGTTCATCTGGCATACAACCAAGATCCTCACCCAGCAATTAACGATATCCATTGGGCCGTGGCGTTGGCTCATTCCCTCGGTCGTGTAGAATTATCGCAGCTTCTTCCGGTGCTCATCAAGAATGTCCAATGTGCCACTGTGTTATCCGATGTTTTACGGCGCTGCTCACTTTCAGCTCCGGGCATGGCTTGTCCAGACTCCAAACGTAGACCAATAAAGCCATTAGCTTTTGATAAAGCTCCTTTACGAGGCCTCCTCGAAGCCACAATTCTTGCTTATATCAACACTACTAACTCACGTTTGACTCATATATCCCCGAGACATTACCAAGACTTCATTGACTTTTTAACTAAAGCTCACGAAACATTTATGCTTGCCCATGATGGACACATTCAATTCGCACAGCTTATTGAAAACATGAAGGTAGCATACAAAGGCAAGAAAAAGCTCATGTGCTTAGTGCGGGAACGATTTGGCTGATGTTTAGTGAATCGGTATCAAAGACATTGTAGAAAATGCTTCAGTAAAGCATTAAGTTCTTCCCATTAAACACAAGTACTATATTGAAATGTTTGCAGTTGTGAGAGCCAGATACAATTTACACAAACAGTTGCACTGCATTGAAACATGTGTTGAAATGGCATCAGTTCTTTATTATTGCTCACAAGTGGAAAACAAAATATGAATTTTTCAAAGTGAAGTGGTACTTTTCAGGAATGTGATGCAGACATTTCAGTTCCAAGGATTAGAATTTTTATAATGTTTTCTGATTACAATGTTTGATAGGTTTTCAGTCAGGTTTTTAATCTTATTTCCTGTTTTTAGGCCAATGCTGTTCATTTCTGAGTATGTGCAGCAGTTATTATTTTTTTTGCAAAGGACTAAATAGTTCCATTATTTTTACTACTTCAGTTTGTATATTATTTATTCAGTTGCTATTGCAAGTACATTTTGTGTATTTATACCAAAGATTAGTGAGAAACAGATGGGTTAGCATTTTGCATCCAATCCTGAGCTGCAAGCAAGCCCAGTTGATAGTGTGATACTATGCTAAGTGGAATCCCACCTCTTACGCCCATATCACGCGGAGTTGGTACCGTCAGGGACTCCAGTACAAACCATGGCAAAGTTCACAGGCTGTAAAATGTTATGGCTCTGTAGATGCTCTTATCCAAACAAAGTAATGATATGCTTCAATACACCAAGTTGGTCTGTCATAACACAGAGAGGAGTCAAGAACCATATATTCCTCTGACAAATGTCATTAATGGTAATGTTCTTTTTCCATACATGTTCTATAATATGCCTCAAAGCTATGTATTAGTCCATGAAAACTGGTGAGAGGAATCATGAGCCTAAGCATTTAGTTTTTGTGAATGCAGCCTTTTTTGTCAGACTTATCTAAGTCTCTACCCTGCAATATAATATGTGGGTTGAAGATGAAGATTCTTTTACAAATATCTTTGGACGGGTTATCTGATGATTAGATACATGTTACCTTGCAGTCAAAATAAGCATTTGGAGCTATAAAATTGGAAAAGCCTTTAGTTATGTGCAAGATGCAGCCACAGGCACCAATATTTATGTTTAATGAATTGAAATGGTAAAGTGACAAGTTTCAAAAAATTTTAATTCTTGCTTGCCTCCTGCAAGCAGTGATAATTAATTAAGTAGAGTAATTCCGAGGATTGAATGCAAAAAGGCTTTATTACTATTTCATTATTCATAACTAAGGGCCAAACCATAACCCATTCACACAACAACATCCTGTCATTGCAGGAGGTCAAACAATGGAAATACTGTATGAGTCGGAAATATTGTGCTGCTGTAGTGCTGCCTTTCTTAGTGAAGTTAATTTCCGACAATAATGCACTTTAGTGATCTACCTCTGTATCCTTATGTAGCAAACACAGCCGTGGCCTATGTAGATGGTTGTTTTTGTTTGCTGTCTTGCCATATCTTCAAAAGGTCCAGTGTGTTATGTATATGATCTCATGTCTAAGGACAAAAAAAGTCTCTTTTTAGACTATAGATTTTCAAGTTGTATATATAGTACATATACATATATATACATATGTGTGTATTTAGTGTATAAGGTGCCACAGTGCCCTCTGGCATGGTTGTTTTAGGTCTCATTTTTTAGTACCTTTCCACTTCAATGTGACTTTCCTTCTGTTCCTGCTTCCGTGAGTGCTGGAATCTGCTCCTTATTTATAGCCTGTCAGAATATCAGGGGTATTTTTGGTACTGCATGGCAAGGAAGAAACGATTGAGATATCACTTTTTAGGGCCATGTTAATTAGTCAGAGGTATTTTTAGCTGGTTTTTTTTTCATACAATGGCTAGAAACTAGTTTAATTAGTGTTATATTTTATTACACTGATGTTAATGCTTGTTTTACCCCTTTTTTTAAAAAGGAACTTTTTGTTGCCTATTGTTACTACTGGTATTAAGTTATTTATGTACAAACTATTATATGCTGGTCAATACCAATGCCTCCTCAGACTTCCAAAATGGTTATGTATTGCACATTTACACAGTGAGGCTCTAAGTCCTATGTGTGATTAACAGCATGTATGTAAATATTCATATGTCAATAATTTAATGCCCATATCTTCAAAAGCTTCATCAGCCCATTCTTGATGTGTATTGTGTCTGTATAGGTCTATGTCTACATCCAAATAGCATACAAAAGTTGTCAATATTTTTTCAGTAGTAAAGATGGGTATGTTTTGTTGGTGGGTGTCAGCTTTCCATTATTTTTGACTTGATGTCTTGTGTGGGCAAGCTGTAAATGTAACATATGGGAGGTAATAAGGTACACCACCGATGAGTTGTTTCTATGAAGCGAATAATTCAAGTTGGTTTATCACATCCCGTGTATGCATGCATTGTATATGCTTTCTCCATCTACCTTTGGGAATGTTAAATAATTCATAGACAGCCAGATTCAAGGGTATACACCACTCAGTATTTTAGATAGGTTCATCTTCTAGAGTATTTGCATCCTATTTATTTCATCATGCCGAATTTTCCTACAGCCTTATGCTCCAATAGATCAAACTTGAGCCATATATTCATAATGCATATAACCTCAAAATACCACAAGGATAAAGGATAATTCTTGAGTGATTGATAATTGCATATAGGGAAGCGAATTCATACATACTCCATACATATATACATACATACATACATTATATAATAGTGATATTCGTGCATTTGAAAGTGAGAACATGAGGAGTGGTCTGCAATGTTATGATCACGTTCCGGTTCATGACAATCTTAGTTAGGGTCATATCACTCAGAGGTCCTTGTGTCCACCGCACCGACTTGTACCAATGTTTAAACCAATCGCTTGAGATGAAATTGTAAGATAAAAGTGAAACGCATGTGAATATTGTAAAATGCATGTCAGTGCTTGAGAACTGTATAATACATGTAGGAACTTGTACATAATAGAGTGATGCATTAGGGTCACTTTAGAATTAGGTTTTTTTCCCCCCTCTCTCTCTCTCACTCTCTCTATCTCTATCTCTATCTCTCTTTTATGGTCTTCTTATATCTTTCCAAGGTTATACTTATTATCATCATACATCTCATATTTCGGGTGGATACAGTTTGTTTTGATACGTTACCATGTTTGAGGTGATATTCCGTTTGTCAAACAGTAATATATGAAAGCTGCGAGTTAGAACCTTCTCCTACCTGTCTCTGATCGTGAAAAAAAAGTACCTATTTCTCTTGATTTAAATGGTAGAGGTCAAGGAAACCGTTGTTGTGTTCATTTATTAATCAATTTGTTGTTATTTTGTTTGTTCAGAATTATAATAGTTTTTTTTAATTGATTTCCAGTAAACCAAACGTGTGTAAGAGATCAGATGGTGTGACTTTGGTTGGTGATGTGATGTGTGTTTGAGAGTGTGTAGCTCAGACTGGAGGACACTTGATTTGAGTTTGTTTGAAGGATTCTGTTACATTAGTATGCGTGTCAAGTGTCCACTGCTAAGCTGTTCTATTGACAGTTTTTTTTTTTTTTTCAGAATGTTTTTTAAGACTTTTAAAACTATCTAATTCGAGTCTGCTGTGAATATTGCAAAGCCATATGCAAGCGTGTACAGTACAAGTGGATGATGTAATAAACTTTTGTTCTTATTTAATTTAAGTTATGTATGCAAATATCCCCTTCCATCATTTATGCTCCCATCCTATACCCTTCTCCTCTTCAAACTCCTCATTTTTGTCCTGTCATAATTATTGTTTCTGCCATTTTTTACATTTGTATTAAAGACTTTACAATGACAATGACTGTTATTGCCCTCTCAAACATTTCCATGAGCCTTGATGTTATTCCTGTGAAGGTAAATGAGTCTAATCCACTTCAGAGGCATCATCCAGACAAACACACAAGATTGTCTCTTCAACCTGAATGTACTTCTATATAAATGAAGTGCAGAGGATAAACTTTACTTACTATCATAGCTACCTGTAATCATAAGTGTCTGGAATGCTGTCCTTACTCTGCCGTTTCCCTTTTAGCTTACCAAAGCGCCTTATGATGACCTTTGGCGTACTTTACTCGCATTAATTTACTCCATGTTAATAACTAACTCCTGAAAACTGTTGTATTGATTTTGCAGCATTACATGCATGAGACACTCCACACCAGGTTATAAATTGAAGCATTACATTGTGATGTGCAAGGCTGCTGTTTTAATGCGTGCAATGACATATTCAACCTCGTGGTAAGTCTTGGAGGGAATGCAACTTTCATGCAAGCTTCTGAAGACGTGGTCATTATCAGGAAGGGAGAACTCAACGATTAATATATAATCTTTGTTTCAAGTTTTCTTATACTTAATGTCTTTTATGCTTGCAATACATGTGTGACAAGCTAGAAAGAAAAAAAAAGAGTGATGTAGGAAAAAAAAAGAAGTATGAATGACTTTGGCAGAGGAGCGTAGGTGCGCGTAAGAGTTTTTTCCTGTTTGGAGCAGCAGCAGCACACCGGGCAGCAGCTCAGTGACAGTGTGTGCTGCTCTGACGGAGTGGAAGTATGCGAGTGCCAACTCACTTTCATAACACTAGTGACTCGGTGCATTGCCCATCCCTTAAGACAGTGTTGTTTATCAAAAGGTAAAATCGTAAGGAGGGTTTGTCAGACTCAGGCGGTGAACTCCAAGCTGAGGATCAATGTGTTGTGCCTCCAAACAGGGAAGATGAAATGGTCGCCTGCATCTATCAAGCATCGTGTGAATGACGCAATCTGGCACACACACCGGGCTTATGATATAGTACAAGGAGCCGCTGGTCACACCTCTTCAAGTCCACGCCAAGGTAAGACAGGTGTACTTGTGTATGTAGTGTGATGACACGCCTCGCTGTGTTAGTATCAGGAAAAACATGAACCTTTGATAATCATGGGTAGGTCTATAAGGTTAGGATTGCTCTGGGCAATGTGGTGTTACCGGGGCATGGCAGGCCTGTCAGGTACAAGGTGTATTAGATAGAATCAGATGGACAGGAGTCTTTACAATGCACCAACACATGCCATTTGAAAGACGACCTAAGAGAAGTTAAGCCTGTCAGGAATTAGTGTCAATAGGAGGAGGAGAGGCTGTTCTCTGGGCTGGTTATCGATTGGATGCCTGACACACACACACACACACACACTGGATGGAAAGAAATGCATGGGCACCGTAGATCCCGTTAGTTTTGACACATTATCGTTGTCATTCAAGGTCTGTCATGGTTCACAGTCTTGCTGTGGATCAGCTCCTCTTTACTAACGTAGGTGGAACTGTGAATCCTATTAGCATGGGTTCAGGTGACGTATACCCAGTGCTCTTCACGAGCCAAGGAACTAACAGTACTAGTTATTGATTAGTAATTCGCATTTCTCTCATCGTTTAAAAATTGTGATGAGATGAGATAATTACCTGCCACTGCTTACTGTCTAGATTGCGAAGTCTTGTCTTACATTGCCCTTGATCAGCATGGCCCTCAGGCTGCCCGGCTGTCCCTTGCTTTGTATTCAACGTGACATTAACAAGGACACACAACACTTAATTAAAAACAGAACATGTGACGGAAGTGTGTGTGTGTGTGTGTGTGTGTGTGTGTGTGTGTGTGTGTGTGAGAGAGAGAGAGAGATAGATAACATTCCATTCTCCGTTGTGTGTTATCTAACGCAATATATTACAGTTGCATATCTGATAATTTCCAAAGAAAGCAATGTTTCATTGGATGAATCATTGTGGTGAATCTTTTCATTACTTATGAACCACGTACCTAACTTAGAATAGTACAGAAGTTGAAGTATGTCATGGGTAGACGAATACAGACCGATATGGACTAAATATAGTTTATCTGTATATCTTAAAGTATGCAAATACCAGTGACATGCATAATGAATCATTTAGTCATCAAGAAATATCTAGTTTTGTATCATCCTAGTGTGATAATTGAATACAAAATCCTTATCAGAAAGTATCCCACGTAACACTTTCACATCTTCCTGAGAACACTGAAAGCTGTGGTTTCGTAATCTGTCCAGGAAATAATTCTTGGGTTGGAGATCGTTGAACTTATGCCAACATTTTTATGGACACATTTTGAATATTCGGGAAAAAATTTTGTTCGTTTATACACATGTCAAAATTATAACCATGCATTATTACAGTATGTACAGTATTGTAAGGACACTTGCACTCAAAGACATATTAGGTGGGGCATATCTCTCTCTCTCTCTCTCTCTCTCTCTCTCTCTCTCTCTCTCTCTCTCTCTCTCTCTCTCTCTCTCTCTCTCTCTCTCTCTCTCTCTCTCTCTCTCTCTCTCTCTCTGTTGAATTTAAGACTAGATATTTGTACGTTAATACAAAGTGTTTTCTGAACATATTTAGATATACAGTGAAGTGCTCTGGTCAAGTATTCATAAGCATCAAACATTCACATATAAAGTCTTAAAATGTATAGTATTTGTATTTTAACACTACACGTGACAGATTAACAAAGTGTTCTGTAATGCAACAACATTTTCAAACCTTGGGTGTAGTACATGGAGTGTTGTGTGCTGTATGCGTGCACGATACAGTTGAATCATAGGTTGGTAGTGTTGCAAGTCTCTAATTGCAATACCAAACACATGTTGTTCTCTGAGATGGTAGAATATTCGTATCCTTTCTGCGTCTTAATGTTATTGCGGTTGTCAGTTTAGTGATATGGAAATGTATTCAGGATGCTTTGTTTATTTCTCGGCAGCATGTCACAAGAATACAATAAATAAATATACGAAATTCCACATTATTATTATTTATTATCATTGTCATTGTCTGTTATTATTTTCTTACACATGCAGCAGATTGAACAAGGACTAAAAAAAAACAGCTTTATTGCCGCTTCCAAAAAAAAACATTGTAGGTGAATTCCAAAAGGGAAGACCAAAAATTAATTCCCGGGATCAGAGGTGTCTTGCTACTCGGCTCAGCTGTATCCAGTGTTGCTACGTTTGATGTAGTTGGTGGTCATCTAACACTTGTGGAATGATCAATGATTGGGTATAATAAGCAATTGCTCGTGGAGGTAATTATTGGTAACTTGCATCCCACAGTCAGCCATGTACGAAAACAGTTGTACTTATTCACCACAGCTGCCGAGGCCAAGGAGATGAGGTTATGTTCAGGTTATAACTATTAAATGGCCCACAATTCCCACCACTAGACTTTTTTTTTCACTCTACACACACACACACACACACACACACATACACATACACACACACACACACACACACACACACACACACACACACACACACACACACACACACACACACACACACACATACACACACACACACACACACACACACACACACACACACACACACACACACACACACACACACACACACACACACGTGGTCTTCAGATATGGAGGATGCACACAAGTCTTGCGTGGGACTGGTCGTATTACACAGCAGACTGAGGTTGGTGAACTTTGTTTTCATCCTTAATCACTATGTCGATGCGATGTTTTGCATATAACGAGTTCTTAGTAAAGAGAAGATATGTAGTGGACGATGCTAGAGTCAGCCGAGGGAAGGCAACAGTTGTGTGAGCGTCGTCTGGGGTTCACATTTCCTCTGTCAGTGTTGGGGAGATTTATATGGTGTGGAGGAAAGTATTCGCTGTGAACTTCATCATTCGAGGTTTGAAGGAAGATGAATAGAGTGAAGCAAGAAAAATGGCTCCTTGGAACACAGTAACAACACCCCATCCCCCTCACCCCCGCATTCGCCCCCCTGCCTTTGCGTGCCTTAGTTGGAAGGAAGCCCTTGGTGGTACTATTGCCAACGTAGGCAAGCCAGCAGCTGATGCCACGCCGATTTTATCCTTCAAGTTTTGCGTATGTACGGAAAATAACCTTTCTCTCTCTCTCTCTCTCTCTCTCTCTCTCTCTCTCTCTCTCTCTCTCTCTCTCTCTCTCTCTCTCTCTCTCTCTCTCTCTCTCTCTCTCTCTCTCTGTATGTGTGTGTGTGTGTGTGTGTGTGTGTGTGTGTGTGTGTGTGTGTGTGTGTGTGTGTGTGTGTGTGTGTGTGCGCGTGTGCGTGTGCGTGTGTGTGTGTGTGTGTGTTACAAATGGATCTATCCCGCACCGTAACAAAGGTTGCCGTGCAGGCTGGCTGGCCCCTTGTATATAACACCACTGCCCAGGGACCAAACTCACCCCGTCATCACCCGGCTCCACCCCGTGCTTGACATACGCAAACCTGACGTAATCCCATACTCCAAGAGATTCTCAGGTTTCACAGTTCGCATAAAAACAAGAGGTGGTTTTCTTGTCCCCAGGCCGCCTTACTTTCAAACAGGTGGATTATATAGTAACTTTGTGCGCTCTCTCTCTCTCTCTCTCTCTCTCTCTCTCTCTCTCTCTCTCTCTCTCTCTCTCTCTCTCTCTCTCTCTCTCTCTCTCTCTCTCTCTCATTTCAGTGGTCACGTGGCCTCGACCCACAGACTATATAGTTCCAAACAGGTGTAAGGCAATCAGGCGTGGAGGAAAGCCAAGAAAGATGTGCCGTTACGAGACTTTTGGCACCGAAACCTATGTAGCTCAAAGTCCTGAAGCAAAAGAAAGCAAATTTATGGCGCCGTTAATCACGTGAATTTTAATGTTCTATATACCACATAATTGTCCTTGCTGAGGTGTGCCACTTTAAAACTGTTTCTGTGAGTCTGAAAACAGAGTTTGCATGAGACCAACATTTCTTTCGTCCTTGAAATATACTGTGATTGGAAACTTTTCAACACGAAAACTTTTCACTTCTTCCCGAGTTGAACCATTCTAAATCCTTTGTCAAATATACCTGCTTGCCGCTAGAAACAAGGAAGTCTTAGGATGATGCTACTGCTACATTTGGCCGTCACGTCACTGTTACAGGAGTCCATCTCATCTGGGCGTGTGTTAAGCGGGGACACCTGATGGCCCAGCACGACTTACTGTGTGTGTGTTGCTTCATTTCTTACCGTGACGGACAGAGACGAGAAGGGGAGGAGGAGCAAGACTGAAAGAACGTGGGCTAACCTTAACCTTAACTCCTTTGTTCGTGTGTGTGTGTGTGTGTGTGTGTGTGTGTGTGTGTGTGTGTGTGTGTGTGTGTGTGTGTGTGTGTGTGTGTGTGTGTGTGTTCAAGGATGTACGTGCATATATAATTGTCTTTTTTTTAATCGAAACAACAATTGGGCGAATGAAAATGCAACTCAAGCTTTAAAGAAACAATATCTAGCGATTACAACACACACACACACACACACATACACACACACACACACACACACACACACACACACACACACACACACACACACACACACACACACACACACACACACAAAGAATCGCAATTGCATCTCACGCACTATACTCTTGCCTCACCAGTCCCAGGAAGTGTGATGTGGCGGGTCGGGGAAGGAATGAAGGGTTAGGGGCGAGGACGAAGGAAGGGCACGCACCAAACACCAACATAAAGACTGCCTTCAAACTGATAGAATGAAGTGCAGTGTTGGGCGTAGGTTGCGTGGTTCCTTAGCAGCTTTTTTTTTTTATATTAATTTGCCGGCTTTTTCACCTCCTCTGCAACGCCTCTTGCTGTTGCTGCTGCTCATATTATGCTGCCCAGCTCTTGTTTATTCTCCTCGCTCTATCCATTAATTTCTCCTCCTCCTCCTCTCTTCTTTCTTGCTTCTTTTGATCTTGATATCCGTTACTAGCACGGTTCAGACTTTTTTTTTGCATGTCTTCTACGAATTTGGCTTAATATAGACCCTCCCTCTCTCCCACTATCTTCTTCCCTCTCTCCCATTATCTCCCTCCCTCTCTCTCTCCCATTATCTCCCTCCCCCTCTCCCCCTACTTTCCTCCCTCCCTCCCCCTCATGCCCTGCGGTGGTGCATGCCTCCACGCATACAAAGCCTTCCTCACTGCCCCAGGTTGGGATGCTGCAAGAATGCAACAAGTGCTTACCAATGGTGCTTTCGGCAACCCTATAAGTGACGAAGGCTATGATGCTTGGCCTTCGTCACGTTGTATAGCTTGACGGTGTGTTGTGGTGTTGTAGTGTTTCAGGTGTTGTTATATTGTGAAGGGAAGAGAATGGATGACATGCCGTGGAATGGATTATCTTTGGTGGAACACACACACACACACACACACACACACACACACACACACACACACACACACACACACATGGGTGCCTGCGGGGAGAGTGTATGGCACATGTTGCACCGTTACAACACACGTGATTCAGGGGTGTGTGAGGCACAAGCACGGCGCCCACCTGTTGGAAGGGAAGGGAGGGGATGGGGCGCCCTTCACCTCAGCTCAGTGTCTTTTTGGTTGTTTGAACACTTTATTTGTTGATCTTTTATATATATATATATATATATATATATATATATATATATATATATATATATTCATCTACGTGTTTATTTTATTATAATTTTGTTTTCCAGAATAGTGCATTGGTGTTTTGTTTATTATCAACATTGCATTGCATAGACGTTCGTAATTAGGTTTTGATATTTTTGGAGATAGTGACATTTTTATCTATTTTTTAGATTTATTATTACTATTATTGTTATTATTATTATTATTATTACTATTATTATTATTTATTCCCTAGTGGTGGAGGGAGCCAGCCAGGTCACACATGAGTGGTCAGCTTAATGGAACACTGCCGCCGTATTCCCTGCCTGTCTTAAAAGCAGACTATATTAGTCTATATTAGGTCAGCGAGAGGGATGGGAAGCTCTCCTCTGTATCGTTTTTTTCTACTATTCAGACAAGGTCTAGAGGGGGAGGGAAAGTTAAATTTTCCCAGAATCTTAAAGACACCTCGTCTCGACTAGACCTGCCCTCCTTTAAAGGGGATAGGAGCAAGGTGTAGGAATGGACTTTATTATTATTATCATTATTCATAGTAGTTGTTGTAGTAGTAGTAGTTGTAGTAATAGTATCATCATCATCATCATTATGTCGTATCTGTGACAATGGTGAAAAACTGCAAGACATATAAGAACCAAACACACAGGAAGATGACCAAAATAGTAATGATGACGCTCGGATACCTTAGTGTGTAGTCTAGAGTGTGTGACTTAGGTGTTACAAACTTCCATTGAAACTCCTGACTCATTTGAAGTGTATAGAAAATATGCACGAAGGTTGTATCCATAGCTTAAAAACATTGATGATAAACACTATTGACACACTTTCAGCTGATGCATACACACGTATCCTAGGTTGCAAAACAAAGGAACAACACAATAAGCTTGTTATGACAGACCCGAGGTTGTTGGTCGCCTTAGTTATCAAAACGTGAGATAATGTAAACAAAGTGAAGGTAGTTACCCCAGTTCAACAGCAAATGATAGGGCTTTCCCGGCTCTAGGATCAGACAATCACCAGCTGCAGGCAGAATGAGTCTAGTTGCATCATGAGGTGTGAGAGCACGAGCAGCCACAGTGAGGACCGTTCATGTGGCTGCGTGTCGGGTTGTACTGGTCGTAATTATAAGTTAAATGTCACTTCTAAGAGTTGAGCGTTAGTTCATGTGAAGTGAATTAGTGCGTCGATATAAGTGTGTATTGTGGATTCACATTTCTTATAATTAATGTTAGACTCTAGTTATAACAATGCCTCTGATTTATAGGTTGATAACTTATAGTTTTATAGAATTACAAGGTGATAGTGTTAAGAATAAAGGAATAAGATTATTACTTGATAATGCACCTTATTAATATGCCTGATGCACTTGTAATGTTTAGTTAATGCATGAACAAACAATTGAGTTTAATTGTTTTGATTTCAAAGTCACGAAAGATGACATTAATGTAGAAAACTTTTTATTGTTTTGTTAATGAATATTGTTAAGAGATACTTGTTTATGTAGTAGTTACACATAAAGGTTCCACAGCCAAGACCACTCACTATTTAGACTTTTTTACGTTATAGCAGCTAGTGTCTCCTGGTATACGATTCCGTGACACGATAGTTATGTTTAGAGTGCGAGTTACTTTGGTGAGTCGCTATGGGCATGGTGTGTTGTTCACTCCTGCTGTAGCATAACGATGGTGGGGAAGGCAGGTTAGTGTAGGGGATGACGGGCTCACGGCCTGGCATTAACCTTTCCTTTTAGTGGATTGGAAGTTAACTGTGATAGTCTCTCTGCGGACTCGTGCATTAGTAGCGCGGGTGTTGGAATAGTCGTACCCTAAACTGTCACATGATGTGTCCACGACTGTGTGATCAAGAAGCCTCACGCACGAGTTCAATAATTTATTTACTGTGAATTATCTCTACTTTTGTGAGATGGAAGGCCCAGTAGTACTATTTTACAGTAAGATAAGTACAATGATTCTCAGTGTTTATATGACACAGATAAATGTATCGTTGCATTTATTTCTTCTTTTCTTGTGAGTAAGAGAGAGGACTGAACACTCCTTTTTAATGGCGCCCAAACATAACATTTAAACTGAGTCAAGTGAAACTGTGCTTCCTGAAGTGTTTTATTTGTCCTATAGCATGTTTTCAGTCCTGGTTTTGAGTGTGTCAGTCTGGGTGTTTGTATAAATGTAATCCAAACAGTTATCACCTCTTAAGTAACACTGCCGGTCTATACTTTGGCATGTTGGTTCAGAGACAGTCTAGGTTGTGGTTCAGCTGGTTTGGAGAATACTTGTGTAATGATAGATTGCACACACATTATTTACTGGGTCGTCTGTTATCTCAGCTATGCCACCCTTACAGTGTGTGTCTGTGTGCTGTCAAAAGTGTGTTCCTTCCCATCGGATGTTGCCTCTGCACTTACCACGATTGGGAACAGTGATGTCAAATGAAGTTTGTTATGATACAATTTAAACCAGAAAGCAATTATGACCGGCAAAACTATTGTTTATTCTTTCAAGTGTTGCAGTTTAAGTGAGATATTCTAAATTCCTGTTCCACTACGTCTATAAGTATCGTGAAAATGAATTGGTAGTTTTGCAAAAACATCTGTAGCTTTCGTTACAAGATTGGATAATTTGAGTACATGTAAACTACGTACTTTACAATTGTGCAATGTTTCAATTAAGAGCAATCAATTACTTTAATCAACTATATAACACTGCTGAATATTACGGGTTCTCACGAGGTAGACACACACATATACACACACACACTTCCTCTCCACTCCTTCCAATAATAAGCACACATGCCTCTTTAAAGCTGTGACCTTTGAGAGTAGAGTTGGAACCCTCCCCGTCATGCTAAGGTAAAGGTGTCCAATCCATCTCACCGGAATGAACCGGACTCGGGCTCAGCTCTTTCCAGCAGACCATTACTGGCCTTGCCTTGTCCCGCCGCGGTTCAAAGGCACAAGCACACGGATCCCTTAACGCCCGCAAGGAAGTGGTGGTGTTGGTCTCCAGAGAAGCCAAATTTAGTTGTTGTTTCTTCAGCTGGACATGGTGAATGCGCTTAGTTTGATTATTTAGTTGTTTTGTAATATGATTTTATATATGCTCGTGAACCTTTGTATTCTTGAAAGGTGTGTGAAGCGCGTACACAAGGAGCATGGCAGGGTAGTAATGAAGGTTAGTGGGACTCACTTAGTGGCAGGGCGTGTGGCATCAACTACAACTATACATTACAACCTTTATGTACAATTCGATGAACAAATCAACGTTGGTTTTACCGGATCTTGGCGCACCAAACAGAGGCCAGACCACATCACGAGGTGGGCTTCGAAACTGTAGCGGAATTCAAACTATTTAGGTAGCACATAGAGAGAGAGAGAGAGAGAGAGAGAGAGAGAGAGAGAGAGAGAGAGAGAGAGAGAGAGAGAGAGAGAGAGAGAGAGAGAGAGAGAGAGAGAGAGAGAGAGAGAGAGAGAGCGCACGCGTGCGTGTGTGTGTGTGTGTGTGTGTGTGTGTTTTGCACCAACCGCGATTTTGCTTTAGCTAACAGACAAAGCCACTTGTTACACCAGCAGGACCACCGCATGTAACTAATTGTAACGGTGAGGAATTATGTTGATGCCACCAAATTCTTGATGATGATTGATGAGTAGTGTAGTTTGAATGTTGATGAGAGCGGAAAGACAGGAGGAGTTGGGTGTTACTGCGTGAAGTGTAACAACCTTAATGACAGGTGACGATTCAGAGACTGCTTGAACCTGGCAGGAAAGTTAGGGCAGAGAGAGATAGAGAGAGAGAGAGAGAGAGAGAGAGAGAGAGAGAGAGAGAGAGAGAGAGAGAGAGAGAGAGAGAGAGAGAGAGAGAGAGAGAGTATTAAAGTTTAAGGTGTTTGCAGTATAATTCGACATATAATTGATTAGTAGTCTGTGCCAGCATGAATCACTCACCACTCCTTTCCTTCGTCTCGTGAATGCTATTGATCGGCTCGTTGGCCTTAATTTCACTGGATATATATGAGTCACATGGATTCCCGAGGCGTCACAGATTACCATATTAACATTGCTATGACCTTGAGAGTAAAGATGTGTGTTAGGGTAGGAAAAATTAAGGAAATCCAACTCAATCTCCGCGACAAACTACCTGCCATGGCGTTTATGGTTCCCTTATCTTCTTCGTCAGCTTTATTAACCAGTCTTTGTTTATGGCTCCCTTATGATTCCTTTATATTGCAGGATAACTCTCTCTCTCTCTCTCTCTCTCTCTCTCTCTCTCTCTCTCTCTCTCTCTCTCTCTCTCTCTCTCTCTCTCTCTCTCTCTCTCTCTCTCTCTCCCTTCCCCCCCCCCTCTCTCTCTCTCTCTCTCCTCTCTCTCTCTCTTCTCTCTCTCTCTCTCTCTCTCTCTCTCTCTCTCTCTCTCTCTCTCTCTCTCTCTCTCCCTCCCCCACCCTCTCTCTCTCTCTCTCTCTCCCTCTCTCTCTCTCTCTCTCTCTCTCTCTCTCTCTCTCTCTCTCTCTCTCTCTCTCTCTCTCTCTCTCTCTCTCTCTCTCTCTCTCTCTCTCTCTCTTTCTCTCTCACACACACACACACACACACACACACACACACACACACACACACACACACACACACACACACACACACATACATTGAAGAACAAGTGAAGAGTGTTCATCTCTTAATTTCCTTTGAGCAAAGTCTTATCTCATCCTGCCTTGTATAACCTTTGACCCTTTGACGACTTTACCATCTTTACGAAACACAAAAAATATAAATAAAAAAAAAACATGTTAAAAGGCACATTTGGACGAGGCAGAATGATAAAACGGAAGTGAACTGTTTTTAAGGTTAGCGAGAATATTATAGATTTGATAGAAGGAATGTGGTAAGTGAGAGGGTGAAGAGTATATATAATAACAGTGTAATTATACTTATGAAGCCACTCATTTATTCCTCGGCTCTAATGACAAATTCAGGAAATTTCTACATGTGTGCCGAAACTGAGGCTGATATAAAATTCATATTATTGATGCAATTATTTGTAATTTCGTGATTTCAACAATGATAATTCAATGTTTTTATATATATTTTCATGTTTCCCTTTTTTTCAGTGTGTGCTGCGATCCTTCCACTGTCGTGACTTGCCACCCAAACACTTGAGTTGGAGTGAAGTGAAGCTCTTCACCTTGACGCTTATCATCGCACCTGGCGGGAGTATGAAGGCCAAGCATCACTGTCACCTCTGCCGCTCACCCCATCAGACACTCCATTGTTCTGTGTTAATCAAATACTCGTGGATTTTTGACACATCTTATTTTAGCATTGCCGTCACCGAACAGAATGTCACTTGTGTAACACGTGCATATATACCTGGTTGTTTCACATCCATTTTATCGCCTTAGGTGCCACCACGTCATATAGTCGTTATCGAGATATAATATATACGCCATGTCGTCTTTGGTGCTATCTCAGGTTGTTAGGTCCCTCAGCGGCTTTCAAGTTGTCGTACTTTCTGTGATATAGAATAGTGAGATTTGTGTCACCTGCCGTCCCGTCCGTGTCTGTTCCTGCCGCTCGTTTGCACAAGTTTAATCGTATCGACCGTGCCGCCGAAGTTGTGACTGTCCTGCGAGAATATTCCTCGTCCTCCCGAACATTCATCAGCTACGTATAAAAAAAGCACGCACACAGAGACTTCAAGGAACGAAACACAATCAAAGCAAGAATCACAGTGTATCTGTGTTGCCTCGCTGTTGACAGCATCCTGGATCCTCATTTCTTGGCATCTCAAAGAGTTAGTTTCTCGCCGCCAATATTTTTATCGTCGTCATCATCCATCACTCACATCGGGTCATTACACGCTCAAGATAAGCACTCACCTTTACCAGATAATCGGATACATATCCCCTTGGCCCCTGGTACAAGCTGCTCAGTTGTCACAGTGGTTTCCTGTCGCTGTCTGTGTTGGCCTCAGTACCTGTATCGAACGGCCTAGACTTGGGACCTCCACCAGCTTGGCCCCGAGCTGAGTGCTGACACTCAGTGGTGCCGCGCCGCGCCTCCACCTTCACTTCATAAGCCTTATCCACCGCCATGACAGTCACCTACACTAGCCACGTGGCCACGTGCAATGGCTTTGGATGCTTCTGGAAGCTTCTTTTCAGGTAAGTGCCACCCAGGCAAGGCTGCCGCACCACCCTTCCACATCCACACTGTGCATACGTCTACACTTTGTTATTTTAGTAGTAACCGTAGATTATGTCTGTTTTTTCACTTTCCTTTACAAATTCCATACTAGTTTTTCCATGGTTTTGCTTCGGCTGGAGGAAGGGGTGGGTGAGGAGGAGCCTTCCACTTTGTTGTCCATTTGTCTCTAACATGTAGATACTATAGTAATAGTGTGTGTGTGTGTGTGTGTGTGTGTGTGTGCTTCAAATGTGTGTGTGCGCGTGCGTGCGCCCCTTCATCCCTTCTCCCCTACCGCCACACATAATACTACCCTTTCCATGGTTGTGGTTTTGAAGTCGTGATGCAGCAACACACCCACAAGCCTGACCCGCCGCCCCTACAGGCGTCCCTGCATCCCGTTGTGTGATCTGTCACACCAGCATCACGGTGTTGCCTCCAACTCACCATCTTGATCTTGATACTGTGAAAGGCCTCCTGCTCCTTATTTTTGCAGTCACCCTTCCAGTGAACACGCGACCAATCATTCTATTACGTACACCAATAAGTGGCGAAATACTGCGCCGCCACTCAATGACACACACACACACACACACACACACACACACACACACACACACACACATACACACACACACACACACACACACACACACACACACACACACACACACACACACACACACACACACACACACACACACACACATATAACTAAGACACAACGACAGCTACCCAAGGACTGTCACTATCCTGAGCTCAGCGATGTATTTACGTCCAACGCAGCAGTTGCCTCACTTGCCTGGGAGGCTCGCCGGGGGGAGTTTACGGCGCCTATAATTATACATATTTGATTACAAGTTGTCAAGTACATGTGTTGCTTTGCTTCAAATATATTTACAACTCTATTATGTGTTCACGTCAAACTTAAAGAAAATATGTCGATGGTTATTCTTTATTTATATCGTACATTCTTTTGCGGAAAACTGTTTTTAAAGACAGTTTATACGCATGGCTTCATGAGGGACGACGCTATATAGCATTCCAGCTCCAATAATCATAACCACAAATATGGGGTACTTGGGTGGTAGGGAGCAGCACACTCTACGCAACAAGGGACTTATGGGCACTACTATTATTTCATTGTGTGAGACTGGTGCAGCCTTTGAGTGTGGCATGCTCTCTTGGCCTCTTGTTACCACAGATTGTTGAAGAGTTAAGTACGATTCTTCTTCGTTGAGTGTAGACTGCATATTTGTGCATATTTGTGCCTGTTAGTACACACACACACACACACACACACACACACACACACACACACACACACACACACACACACACACACACACACACACACACACACACACACAGAGAGAGAAGAGAGAGAGAGAGAGAGAGAGAGAGAGAGAGAGAGAGAGAGAGAGAGAGAGAGAGAGAGAGAGAGAGAGAGAGAGAGAGAGAGAGAGAGAGAGAGAGAGAGAGAGTTACTAGAATATTTATATATGCGTCTTTATTCTAATAACAGACCATGCAATGTTTTCGACAGATGGAGAGGAAGTATTTACAAGCTGGTGTGGCCGGAATTGCTCGCATACAGTTGCCTGTACTACGCCTGTAACATGGCTTACAGATTTGTACTTGACGAGCATCAGAGAAGGTGAGTGAAAATATAATTACACTTAGGCTGCCAGAGGGGAAGGTAGTCTAAAAGGCATTTGGCTTATATATTTGTTTGTGAATCTATTTCTTTCTTCTGTCCTTGAGCGAGGCAGACTGTTCTTTGGTTACATATTATCGGTGCACAATGAGGACACAGCAACAGCGATTTGTCAGTGTAAGAAACATTGATTCGGTGGTAGTTTAGTGCCACTTCTTGGAATGTCATGAAACGCTTGCGTAAGTTTCTGTGATGCTTGAATTGGTGAGACGTGCAGCATATATGGAGCAACATGTATGTGCTCTTTAACAGCTGATTGGCATGAAGGGGCACTACTGAAGAACATCGCCCGTGAGGCCCAAAGATACTATGGTGTCAAACGTTCCCTAGCGTGACACTATATGGGCTACACAAAGTCATAGCTCACGGAATTACTGCATTCGTCTCCTCAGTTTTTTCTCTGAAGTTCATAACTGGATTCAAGCGCGTCGAAAACTGAGTCGAGTCGGTTTGAACCGGTAACCAAGTGCGGCTTTGTGACGCAGTGCCCTTGGTGCGGAATTTTGTTGGAACAGAGTGGACCAGCACCAGCCGCAGATGGACCTTGCAACCACCATCTATGTCCTGGAGTTTGCCAAGTTTTAGAACGAGAAAACATGTAATAATTAGTCTTTCCGTGACTGCAAGACGTGTCTGTGTCTGTTATATTTGTAGCACAATACAAGTTATCGTGACACGTGCAGCGTGGCTGTGTCATTACAGGCCGCAGGGCACCACAGACCGGCTACAAGGGCAGGTGATCGATGGTCGCATGTATGGTTCATGTATCTTCATCAGTCACTCCCACGATCTGTGATGAAGGTTATTGATTATAGGGTGTAAGGAAGGACAAATTTTGCAGTGTAATTTGCTATCCGTTCTTCATCCCCTCGCAGCCCCAGGACCTACCCTCCGGCCTATGCCAGCCAATATTCCCATGACGTTCCCCTCTCCCTCTATCCTGTGGTGCGCCCACGTGGCTTGGTAACACTATCGACCCACCACAATAAAGACTGGTTACCGCTGGCTCGGGCGTCTTCCCCGTCATGAAGGCATCTATAGGCGTGATTTAGAGTTTAAATTTATTTATATTATGTGGCAATACGTATTCTTTCACATCATCATTAGCCGAATGAAGAAAACACTGTAGTGCCGGGACACTGAACGTCGACCAAACTTCACTTGGACCTTGGTGATCATTATGGTGTGATTAGTACGTTGAGTGTACTGTCAAGGGTTCGATCCCCGAGCGCAGTCTTCCCATGGCCACTTACTCCTAAAGATCAATTTATCAGTGTTTCAAAACGCAATGCATTATAATTGAAGCAGAATGAACGATGTTCCAATAATCATTTCCCATCATATCAATAATATGATAAATGTTTGTTAATTGGTGTGTAGGCGACGTAATAATAAAGACAGATAATTTCTTACCAGGGGCTAAGTGAGAGGAGTGTATATGTATATGTGCATTTAGGAGGATAACAACTTGGTATATCGATATATTATTATTATTAGCGTTATTGTTGTAGTAATATTGTTTCTTTTATTTTTTCAGATTGTTTGAGAAGATATCCATTTACTGTCAATACTTCAGCGACCTGATCCCACTGTCATTCGTGTTGGGTTTCTACGTGTCCATCGTGGTGCAGCGGTGGTGGGAGCAGTACACGTCCGTCCCCTGGCCGGACTCACTCGCACTCTTCGTCTCCACATCAATACACGGCCTGGTTAGTGTTTAGTTAAAGATTGTTTTGTTAAGTTATTCGTTGTGTTCTCCAGTGTTGTGTAGTCAGATATATTTTAAAACTTTATCATCATACTGTAGATATAACTGCTGTGCTATGATTCACATCCTGCGCCAGATAATGTTACGCTGCCAGCCTTGTTTTAAGTCAATTAATTAATTAGTCACTATTAATCAATCACATTCTTATCTTTGTTAACGTTTATTTGGTAATAAGGCATATAATAGTACATCATAAGGTATAGTATTGTGTAGTGATTGGCTATTTGTTGAACATGTGCATCAGTGTACGTTCACACAGGCGCACTGGAAGGAAGGCGAGGGAGGTAACCACAATTATAGATACTCAAAGATTTAAAGCTTATTTTTCTGGTGAATTTAGAAAATTGGCGCACGATAAATTGTAATCGCACACACGCACACACACACACACACACACACACACACACACACACACACACACACACACACACACACACACACATGTGCACTATGAGAAAAATGTTTCGTATAGTCATTGAAATCGAGATATTTGAGAGAAAGAAAGTTAAGAAATTACTGGAGTATATAAGGAAGACTGATATGTATGGAAGGGTCACCTGTGACGTGCTAGGGCAGGGTCTCCCACAAACCCACACCCAGGGTCACGCCACAACCACGATAACACGATAACCCTGTACTTGACCGTCGCGGTAAAGCTGTGTGATGCTGATGGGTGGGGGGGGGGGGGGGGGGGGGTTGGAGGGACAGCTACAAGTGGATGAAGCTTACGTGCATATATATAGTCTATCCTTACTTCATCTCCCCCTCCCCCACCTCTTAACTGACCCAGCACTTGACACTGAACACTGCATTCCGATTTCTTTAATGGTCTGAGTAACGGTTTATTGTGCTTTACTTAGTATTGTTAGGACACTTGTACACATGTGGTGGTGGTGGTGATGGTGACGTGGTGTGTTGTACTGTTGTTGCAGGACGAGCGGTCACGTCTGATGCGCCGGACGGTGATGCGCTACGTGAACCTGACGGAGATCATAACCTTCATCATGATCAGCCCAGGGGTCAAGAAGAGGTTCCCCACGCTCGAGCACCTGGTAGAAGCAGGTCATACTTTGGAGATGGAATGGATGAATGTACCTAACCTATTGATGATAGTAATTTGTTGACCAAATAGGATGTCATTGTTAAAAGTAAATGTAGTGCTTATTGATTTTTTTTAAATTTTATTTATTCCATAGATATATTTTGCAGATAGACTCTCACACATTATCTCTCTCTCTCTCTCTCTCTCTCTCTCTCTCTCTCTCTCTCTCTCTCTCTCTCTCTCTCTCTCTCTCTCTCTCTCTCTCTCTCTCTCTCTCTCTCTCTCTCTCTCTCTCTCTCTCTCTCCTTATAGAATAGATATTCACAATGACTAATAATCAACTTATTCAATAGAGAAAAATTATTATAGTAACTGAATGTTTTTTGCACACAATAACAGCTTATCCAGCCTTGCCAGGTGTCTGCCACTAGGAAAAATACAAATTATTATGTTCATATAATACATTTCCATTTTTTTAAATTCCTGAAGTAAAAGAAAATTTATGTTTTTATTCATGAGTGTGAATTCTGCAATCGTAAATCTCGACTAACATACTTATTCTGAGCGTGAATCGGAGCCAACTTGTATTAAGAATAAACCTATGATGTCAATTTTTATTGCCTACTTTTCTTGATCAAAACATGAGTTTCTAATTAAGAATCATTGCAAACTCTTTCAGGTATAATGACATCAAATGAACAGAAGATATTTGATGACTTAAATGCCAAGACTTCCCACTCCAAGTATTGGATGCCCCTGGTCTGGGCCGGCAGCATCATCGCCAGGGCAAGGAAGGAAGGAAGGATACGAGATGACTTTGCCGTCAAAACCATGTTGGATGAAATCAACAGGTTTCGTGGATTGTGTGGAGGCTTGCTAAGTTATGATTGGATTAGCATACCTCTTGTATATACTCAGGTAAAAATGTTGAATATACCTAGGTAAATGATTTAACAAAGTTGGATAAATGATCTGTGCAATGATATTTTAAGTTTCTATTCTACTATTCTTTGTGCTGTGCTGTGTAAATGAGATGTATTTGAGGAACAGGTGAGATATCCCTAAAAAAAGATGTAATTTGAGTAAAATAGTTGTGTAAGTAACAGCTCAGATCTGTGGTGAAACTGACTCAGGAAATTAAGATTATTGTTTTGATTTTCAGGAGAAATAGACAGGAAGTTTTACTGTATTATCTGTTTGTTTACTTGTTCTCATTCATGTTCTTTTTCTCATTCTTTAATAATTTCATTCATGGGTAAACTGCACAACCAAGGTGACATTGCATTTTTTAAGTGATGGATAACAATAAGGAAATGATACATAAACAACAGATATTACAAAGAAAAGAAAAAGAGAAGCATAGAACAGTAATGAAAGGGATCTGATAAAATGAAAGAAATGTATACTAAAATAGATGGAATAATAACAAAAAATTTAGAGTTAACAGACTATCTAAAAGAGAGAGAAAAAACCCTAATGGATATAGCAAGCCTTGCACTGCTTGAATTGTAGCTGTTTGACTGCTTCTCTAATTACTCCATTCATAAATACCTTGAACAATTATATAAATGTGTTTATTAGTAAACTTATCATTACTGAAGTTTGTTTTATCTCTTTGACAGTGTTGTTTTACATTTTCAAGGTTGTGACATTGGCCGTCTACACCTTCTTCATCTCCACAATTATGGGACGACAGTTTCTCGATCCGGCGCAGAAGATTTCAAACCATGAAGTAGATTTTTATGTTCCTATTTTTACGTTGCTGCAGTTTTTTTTCTACATGGGATGGTTGAAAGTGGCAGAGTCTCTAGTGAATCCCTTTGGTGAAGACGATGATGACTTCGAGATCAACTGGCTGGTAGATAGAAATTTGCAGGTCAGTGGTGTGAAAAATTGAACATAGATACATTCTATAATTGTACCATGTATGGCCTCAAATAGTATTTATTGATTTTATTTCATATGTAGATTTATTTTTAGTAAAATTGTATTTGCAGGTTTCCTATCTTATAGTAGATGAGATGCACAGTGAACATCCAGAACTAATTCAAGATATGTACTGGGATGAAGTGTTTCCTCAAGAGTTACCTTACACTATCGCATCCGAACAATTCAGACGTGAACCACCCCAAGGTTCTACAGCCAATATTGAAGTATCAGAGCAGGACCAAGAGTTTCTACCCATGGTGGAAGAAGTAGATGAAGGAATTCAAGATTCTTTGTCTGGAATTAATGTAAGTGAAAACATCAACATGAATTTGATAAATCATATACATATGTGCTTTGTATATACTATATGTCATCCATTGGTAGAAAATATGATACATGCCGTACCACCAGGGGTGAAAGTAAGCCGGTGCGCAGTGGTACGCCGTACCGGGAAGAGATATACAGCCGGTACGCAGGGGTACGCTTTTGAAGACACAGCTTTCACCCCTGGCTGCCTACAAGGCGATAGAATTTCTTTGTAAACATGAAAATTACGTTATGTGTCTAATTTATACATCATACTTCAGGCATTCAGGAACGTGCACAGGGTTTTAGAGGGGCAGAAGCTCAAAGTACAAAAAAAGGGCAATCTTTAATATCACGTGAATGAGCAACACGGCATGAGCTATTTTGAATTGGAGTAGCACAGTATCTGCAAGAATCTAATCTTACTTTCACCCCTGTGTACCACTCATTATATCAATTTAGTTGTCTAGTTTTATATCAATTTAATTTTCCGTAGTTTTTTATCTATTTAGTTTACCTATATACAATGAAATCACTGATAGTGTAAGCTTATTTTCACCATTCATAATTTTCATAAGAGGCAAAATCTTTATAGCATTGATTTCTTAGAGAGCACACACATTACACTATTCTACATTACACACATTCGTGTTACCGTATATGTCGATGAATAAGATGACTGTGTGTATAAGACTATCCGTTTAAGGTATATCTATTTCCTGTGTTGTGTCTACCTATGTGAAGCGTACTGCATTTGTTGATATTAAATTCCATCTGCCATTTAACCGCCCGCCAAAATTTTTTCTCTTTCAACTAATTGTTATATACTTTTAACTCAAGTGTTAGGTTATGAATTGCTGTATAACATTCTTACATCTCTATTCTTAGGATTTGGAAAAAGGTGGCACAAGAGCTATTGATATTATGAAGAAGCCGAGGAGTGCAAGATCATCCGTGTCTGGAAATGAATCATCTCAACCGTTGTCATCTCGCAAACCTTCAGTTTTGTCAATGTTATTCAACAGACTAACATCCAACAGTCAAGAAAATGTTCGACGTCATGGTATCAAACCAAATAGTAAGCAGGATCTTTTTTTTTATGCTGAATTAGGTGGTATCTAAGCAGGGGCGTAGATGGTATGCCCCTGCGTACAATTGCGTAGAATTGTTATATGTGAATCGTATTTATTACATGAAAATTTTTTATTTCTAAGGTCAGTTATAAAGTCGAAAATTAGAATAAAGTAATAATAATGAAATTAAACCAATATAAACCATAGAATAGAATATAAAAAAAATTATTGAAACCGAAAGTAAAGCCTAAATAAACCATAACACAAAGAAAAACTGAAAAAATAACGAAAAAAATAGAAAAAACTAATTATGTGTTTACATCCAAGAGTGTTAATTATAGCGTAAGTACAGTTTAAGAAGTGTTAGGACATGATAACCTATAAGGATGAAGGTGAGTGTGTAGATACTTGAAGATAATGCATTGACATTTTATGATTTAAGCAAGATTTTTCCTGTTACTCCATTTCTAAGAGACTCCTCTATTTCAGTAAGTGCCACGTCTGTTCGTGGGAGGCGACAGCGAAGTCTTAAGAGATCTGCATCACGAGTTTCATCAGCATCTCAGGTTATTTGTCAAAGTTCAAATTCTTTCACAAAAATATCAGACAGTCTGACTCAGGTTGAGCATGTTCTATGTGATTTGTATGTACAGTAAAACCTCGATATAACGAACCCTCTTATAGCGAATCCCGGATATTACGAAAGTCATTACCTGGCCGAACCAAGTTGGATATAACGAACCAAAGTTCGTTATATCCGAGGCGTGGGGTGAGCCAGCCAAACTCTCCACTTTGTTCGAATATGAATGCGCTGAGGCACACACCACTCAGTCCACAGTTAGCTCTCACTGTGAAGGGTTGGTCGCGCTCGTGCCACTTGCTACCTACTACCTACAGTACTACCTACTGAGAAATGGCTTCGAGGACTCCTTCTCTATCCTCTTCCCCATCAATATGGTTCACCCAGGACATCGTCACAGACTGGTTCTACAAAGTGTCTGATCAGCAGTTCGTCAGCACCAGACCTGCACCTACGGTGTTGCCAAGGAAGACATCAAGGCTGTCCTCCTTGACAACGCCCCAGCCCACCCAGCACGACAAGGCTCTGCAGCAATACATGTCTTAACGAACAAAACCTCGTATATAGCGAACTTGTTCGGTATTTTTACTGAACTTCGGATATAATGAATTATCGGATATAACGTCAGACTCCCCACCCCAATTGGTTCGTTATATCGAGGTTTTACTGTATATGTAGGTATGTATGTATTGTTATTCATATTCTTTCTTCTCCAACATGGGTTTGATTTCATCGCACAATTCTTTTACAGGACAGTGCCATCTTCCGCATGTCAGGACTATCGCTCAACATGAATGCTGTTGAAGAAGTTTCTAGTCCTCGGTCTAAGACGAGACGCAATTCATGTGGTGATGATGATGAACCTATTGTTATCAAGATCAAGCGAAGAGATCAAGACGGTAAGATTATTTCTATTTCAATTCTTTTATCATCTTTTCTTATATGTAATGTGTTTTCCTAGGGGACCCCTTAAAAAGATGACACTGACAGAAGTCTCCATTCCAACCATAGGCTTCATCCTTGTATATGTTTCCACCCTCCCAGCTTCTATCTTTTTTACTCCTTTCTCATAATCTGTCCATATCGCACACCATATTGACATATACCATCTATAACATTTCATTCTCTTCCATCCTCTCCAGATGACACCTCACAGAGCTGCATTTACAAACTCATTATTCTACAACTTATTTCCTCTCTCCTACAGGGCGTGTCAAACCTGTTACATGTGTACTTTCATTACTGTCATCTGATATTTTACCATGCATTCATTTCTCAGATTACTCATTTTACCTGCATGGATCACAGGTTTTAAATTCTTTCTATATTCGTGTCTCATTTGCATGTATTGATGTTTCTGTTATTGGTACATGTCTATATATTTTAGGTATTAGTATTAAAGCTTATTCTTGTACACTAAAGGCCCTGCATTCGTGACCACGTGGTTAAGTGACCTTTCGTTTAGAGTTGAAATTCTTGATTAGTCTGTATGCATACAAATTAATACTGTAAGTATTTAAATGTATAATAGCAATTAGAGCAATGTTTTATAGTGAGAAAGATGTATATGCATAGATAGATAGACTCATGTTCAGTCCTGGAGGCGATACACTTATATCCCAGGGTAGACAACATGTATCATTTCCTTTTTCATGAAGGTATTTTGCAGAGGATATGAGATGGTATGGGTATGAGGGTTGTATTAATTTAGTTGTGATTGTCCTTTCTAGATCTAATGCTAATAAATGTAGTAAATTGTATTTTATTATATATTTCAGGTCATGTGATTGTGTCACAGAGGTCTGATGATTTTGACAGTACAAGTGATTCAGGCAAAGCACTCCTTTTAGGAAAACAGAAAAAAACAGGAACAACTTTCTTGTTTACTGAAGTAAGTTTTGTATTTTTCTTTGCTGACAGAAAGTCAAGCAGATAGGTAATTGAAGTGATTTTATCATTATTACATATGTGTAGTGAAATTAATTGTACTATATCAAGTTATATTGTTTAATTATTAGCTCAAAAATTATGAACGGTACATTTATATTTTATTTTTATATGTTCATATTATGTAACAGTTAAAGTATATTTATCTCTCTCTCTCTCTCTTTCTCTCTCTCTCTCTCTCTCTCTCTCTCTCTCTCTCTCTCTCTCTCTCTCTCTCTCTCTCTCTCTCTCTCTCTCTCTCTCTCTCTCTCTCTCTCTCTCTCTCTCTCTCTCTCTCTCTCTCTCTCTCTCTCTCTCTCTCTCTCTCGCTCTCTCTCTCTCTCTCTCTCTCTCTCTCTATATATATATATATATATATATATATATATATATATATATATATATATATATATATATGTATATATATATATATATATATATGTATATATATATATATATATATTATATATATATATATATATATATATATATATATATATATATATATATATATATATATATATACCAAGCTGTTAAGGGAGGAGTTAGCCAAGACAAGGCACACATACACACACACACACACCCATGCACACATACATATACACTCCTCTCACTTAACCCCTAGGCCCCCATTGGAGAAGAGAAGTACACCTCGCCCAAACACTGTGGGTCAGGTCTGTCACACAATGGGACTGAGGGCGGTTGTTATATCCACAACAGAGTCCCAAGGTTCACCCCTGCTGTCTCATATTTAATTCATTCCCTCTCCCTCCCCACACCTGATATCATCCAAGGGTCACACCGGATGCACCCTGACCAAGCAGATGGGTTTCACTCAGATGTAAAACATCCACTCTCCTTCATAGACAAATTTCATCAATCACTCTTCTCTTTCTTTAATTTTTCAATCAATTTACATTACAGCAAGCACCCCTACTTGACTCATTCATCTTTCGTACCCTCCTCTGCCATACCTACACTATGTTGAACTGCTACCCGTTGACAGGCCACCAACAGGTGGCTAAAACCATGCAGGCTGTATCCTATGGAAAAGCAGGTTTCAGAATTGTATAAAAAATTGGATAGATAAAAAATAAAGAATCACTTCTGATGATATGCAGCTTGCTCCCTATCAGTTCAATTCCTTATAGTTTAGTAAAGGTGCATACCATGTGCAGATGGGGATGAAGTTGTCTTACACTTAAGAAAGGGAAGATATGATTGTTTGCTCAATTCCCAATTCATTCCAAGTGTACGAGGTTTGCCTTTGCACAGCTGCAATCAAAAGTCTTCCTTGGTTTCACCTCATTGGTTACTATACTTCCACTACATAAAGGTTTCATATCTATCGTTATATTCACTGAAAGATCAAACTACTATCTCATGAGTTTTGTCAGCACAAAGGATTCTTGTATATCCTCCAATGATAATGTTTGATGTATACAGGAAACAGATGGGCCTTACATGAGCTGTGATCCAATACAAGGCCTTTCTGACACTAAGCGTCTTGGTAGCAGTGCTTCAATTCGGACTTCCATTTTCCACGGTGATGGAGCGGAAGTGGATAACAATGAAGAAACGAAAGGTAATCGTGCTCTGATTTCAAACTTATGGCATTAATAGCTATATGATAAAATAATTGAAGACAAAATATTATTTCAAATTTTTTTAAAGGCAAAACGTACAAGTACCTCCCTGAGATACCTACTTGTAGTACTAAACAGTGTACTACGGGTTGAATTAAGCTTATACTGTATACGGCCACAACTCAGTATTGAATCCACACAAAGTAGATTACCTATTTGCCAACACTTATAACTGTTATGTACAGTATGTACATTCATCAATATTCAGAAATTTTTACTCTTTATAACAAGACTTTCATGTATAATTTCTCTCCCTAACATTACATTTTATTTGTATGGAAGCAAATTTTCTTACACGTTTTATTTTCTGTTCTTGTTTTTTAGAACTGCTTGCACAAAATCAAGGAAGAAGCATGGGTAATATGAATCTTAAAGGATTATCAAAGTCCATTAGTACAAGCAAATCCCTGCAAGAACAGTCGGGTTCATCATTATCCTTTCACAGACTCAGGTAATATTTTCTTTTTCTAAAGACTCAAGTATTCAGTAGTATTGACTGTTAGTTCTAGCTATTGTTATTGTAATAAGGCACAGCAGTCAAGAGTGTGTGTGAAAGATGTGTCATGAGCACTTGTGTAAATGGAGTAAAGTGTGATGCAGTGGAATGGGTGAAAAGGAAAACTGAGGTGGTTTTGTTATCTCGAGAGAAAGAAGAGTGAAGAGTTTGTGAAGAAAGTGTGTGTGAGTGAAACTGAGGGTCCTAGGAGGAGAGGAAGGCTAGTTGTAAGATGGAAAGATAGGGTAAAGGAGTACATGCATGAAAGAGGTGCTGATAGAAGGAAAGAGAGGGCTTGAACAAGCAAGGAGGGAGTGTATGGATAGGGAGAGGTGGAAGCTCTTCTGCCGTGACCATCACCTTGAGGGACGTTTCTGGGGGATACGAGGCATCAGAAACTATATATAGATGATAGACTGTCGTTGCTGCTCATTGAATATTTTATACTTTATGCACCATGAATGTTTGATTAGGTTCACATTCCCTTATGGCATCCAGATGTCTATTATGAGTATGAAATTAGCAGAGTTTGTGTGAATGAAAGTGAATGCTAATAAATATACAGCAAATTAATTATATTTATATTTATATTCCATTATATATTGTATGTACATAATTCTCTTCCTTCATATCTATATGATTTAAATTCTTTTTATTGATAAAAATATTATTTTTTAACAGTAGTGAAAACATAGAAAATAGAGCATCACAGTCTGACCAACTGTTAGCGGACGAAGACGTCTTCTTCCCTTGTGAGCCACAAAGGCAGAATGAAACCAGTAGCAGTGAGCCAGTTTCACCTTCACACAAATCTCCAATACTGCAGTCCAGGACATCGAAGAGCTTAGCTGCCTTTGACACTCCTAGTGAAAAGTCCACAAAGTCCCATCCTAGTGTCTCAACAGCTGAACCAAATGAATCCTTGTTATATAAGCCTTTTAGTGGTGATTTAAGTGTGTGCCTTGAAGATACCAGTCCCAATACCAGCACTCCAGAAGGAAAATTTTCATATCTGAAACCCGAGTCTAGTTCAGCTTTTGCAGATCACCACGATCAACAAGCAGCAACTAAAGACACATTGGAAACCATCATTGAAGGTCCTCTAGAAAGCATACCTGAAGTAGAAAATGCAGAAGAAAGCTACAAATGTGATATTAGTAAATAAAAATGGCTATAAAGAAACCAAAGATATTTATGAATCAAACTGTTTCAGATAGAGTCATGAATGTTGTAAGAGAGGTTTTACAAAGTCACAAAATATTAAAAAATACACAAAAGCACAAATGTCCCATCAATCATACATTTTAAGTTACTATTCATTACTCTATGATGATTATATCTATTTATCTATAATTTCTGACGCCTCATTTCCTCCTGAAACTCCCCCCAATGGGATGGCCGCGGCAGAAGAGCCTCCACCTCTCCCTATCCACACACTCCCTCCTTGTTTGTTCAATCCCTCCCCGTTTATGAGCAACATGTATGTACTCCTTCACCCTATCCTTCCATCTTACATCTGGCCTTCCTCTCCTCCTAGGAGCCACAGTTTCACTCACACATACACTTTCTTCACAAATCTTCACTCTTCTTTCTCTCAATATGATCAAACCACCTTAAAGTATTTATTTTCACCCATTCCACTACACCACACTTCACTCCATTTGCACAAGGTTCCATCCCACACCTTTCACACATGCTTTCATTGCTCTCACCCTCCCATCTCGTCACGCCACATGCTCCTCTCGGATAATTCCTTTTCACACCATGCACTCTTGACTGCTGTGTCCTATTCCATGTCAAAGTCTGATCCATACGTCAGTGTTGGCAGAAGTTAATAATTATTTGAATAATAATTTAAATAAAACTTATTTGAAATAATTCTTTACCTTGTGATAGTTACTATTACAATACCGTTTTGTATTTGTATGTATATTTTTTTGTATTTTACTTCAACATGTATGGTATTTCCAATAACTAAGCAAAATTGTATAGTTTTTGTACTTTGTAATTACAATGTTTGGAAACATACATACCTACTATTGTTATGTTGGTTATGATTCCTACACTAATATGGATCATTGAACCTTAAGTTATACGCTATCTACCCTATAGATATAGTAACAACTCAGTGTTTCATCAATCACATTATTTTGATTAAGTTTCAATCAAAACCTGACCAGTTCAGAATGTTTTAGTTTACCTACTTAAATTTCATAATTTCTTACGTCATTCTGAGGTTGTATTTAGCGCTAGTTAGACCCCACCTAGATAATGCAGCTCAATTTTGGTCCCCTTATTATAGGAAGGAAATAGGCTCCTTGGAGGCAGTTCAGTGAAGAATGACTAAAATTATTCATGGGCTGAGAAATTTACCCTACAAAGATAGATTAAAACGTCTTAATCTCCACTTCCTAGAGAGGAGGGCAAGAGGGGATATGATTGAGGTTTTCAAATGGATAAAATGAATAAGGGAGACACTGATCAGATATTAGAAATTAGTAGTCAGGATAGGACACGTGGAAATGGGTACAAGCCTGAAAAACTTAGATTCAGAACAGACCTACCGTATATACCGGACTATAAGGCGACTGGTTATATAAGACGACCCCCAATTTTCGAGGAAAAAAATTTGGTTTTGAGCTATTATCGCTATATTAGACGACCCCCTATCTCATGGTAAGGTTCACTGTTCACCCGTCCTTAATTTATTTCTCCAAGAATTACTTCCAACACTAGTTGCTCAAGATGTAAGTAATTAAAGAAATTAAAAAACTACATATTGTACGTAAGACTAAACAATAGATTGAATTTTTCAAAACGTAAAGAAACATTATCATAAACATCAGCACCGCCATGCCGGGCGCGTTCTAATACCTTGTTTCAACAATTGCCTCAAACAATCGAAACAGATATTTAATTAAAAACTTCCAAAATCATCATAATCCGATACAATAAGCATGTCAAATATATCTTGAGATACATGTGTACCGAGGGTCAGAGTTGAAGAGAAAACACCTTGCTCGATTCGTTGGTGGTGCCCACGGTAATGAAATGGAAAGCCCATGCTATGTTTTTTTAAATTGAAACGTCGGATGAGTGTGACGCGGTAGTTAGGGATATTAACTTATACGTGAGGGCGACTATGGTGGTGCCAAACACACACTCCTCCACTTCGAGGGTGGACGAGGCAGTTACTACTACAACCATCATTACAACCACCCACCACCTCACTGTCAACGGCGACACAATCCACCGTGCCGCGGACAAGTTAACACTAGTTGTGGGTGATGGAGGTTCTATAGTCGACATAAATAAAGTACTCGCTATATCCGTGGTGGTGCTCTTACAAATGCTTATCCACCCTTAGCGACACAAACATAAACATATACCTTAATACAAATATTCCTATTCTATCCTACCTAACTATACGTGAGGGAACTGATGGAAAAACGACCAAAATACACTCACGCCACAAATATTGTTTGAGAGTCACTGGGTCCTTCTGGCCGTCGTCCTTGTTTGAGAAGCAACTCCACATGCAGCCTTCGTCAAACCACAACCGAAAGACAGTCTTGTGCTGGTCCTCTCGGCAGCTGTATCCAGGAGGACAATTTACTGTTAGATATTAATCTTAATGTTTTTTCAAGTGTGGCAAGGCTTTTAGGAACACTGAAGGCTTACCTGTCTGGAGCGGAGTCACGGAACACTAGTGACTGACCTTCCGCCCAGACCGGTATATATATCCTCAGTTCCAGTGACGTCACGCGTTTTTTCCATCATCCTCTTTCGCTAGTAGTACCTACTCTAACCATAACAAGGTATCTTAACGAGCGTCGAGAATACGAGGATTTACCGGTGATTCCGCAAAGGAATCACCGTAATGATAGTTGGCCCGTTGTACTCGGTACACATGTTCAAAGGCATCATCATACGGGTCAAATTCTGCATCATCTGGGTTATCGTCTGCAGCTTCATCACCAGTGTCGCCCGCCACCCCGGTGTTGTGACCCGCACGTGACGTTGTCAGTAAACATTCGACACCCATAGTTAGGATGGGCCCACACGCCTGTGTATGTGTGTGTAGGTGTGTGTATATATATATATATATATATATATATATATATATATATATATACATATATATATATATATATATATATATATATATATATATATATATATACATATATACATATATATATATATATATATATATATATATATATATATATATATATATATATGCATACACGTGTGTGCATGCGGAATGAATTCCAAGGTACAGTGGCGCCGAATATTCATCACGGAGTTATGGGTTTGTGTTTTATTCTCGGTGTATAAGATGACCCTTAGATTTAGAAGCCTTAAACTTAGCAAAAAATCTCGTCTTATCCGGTATATACGGTAAGTAGATATTGGTTCACTAACAGAGTGGTGAACGATTGGAATAGGCTGGGTAGACACATAGTAAGTGCTGAGTCAATAGGTAGCTTTAATAAACGGTTGGATGAGAGGTGGGATGGCTAAATATTGGATTATTCCAAGGGCGGGGAACAAGGAGCTGCTTGGTGAAGGACTGCAGGTCATCAACTGGCCTCTTGCAGTCTCCTCTCCTCAATTCTTATGTTCTTATCTATGAATAAGAAAAAACTAAATAATAAACAAAATATAAAACAAGAAAATTATTATACAACCTTTGTTTAACTACCGAAGGAAAAAAGTCAAGATCCTTATATTAATTAACTTTGCGAGAATCATATAACCTGGTCAAACTTGGCGGGAGGATGATCACCGCGCCACCTGTCCCCGGAACAAACAAACACACACACAAACACACTTGTGGAGGGACGGAAGGTGAACAACGCCCAGCCAGACAGGTAAGACTTCAAACACACACGCCATCAGTATAAATAGTATAAGGATGGTGTTATTACAGTGTTGTGAAGGCGAGGAACAAGACCATTAATTAACAAACAGGTAAACACGAACACCTGTAAACAAACACCAACACTCCTATTCAAACACGTACACACACAACCAGAAAAGTGGATTATTAAACATCAAACTGGATGGAATAGGAAGACATTTAGGTAAATACAACAGCATGAACTAATTAATTGTTTATTTACCATTGTGGCGCAGAACAAGTGTTAGTTGAAAATAAGAAGGGACTAACGCCATATTCCATATAAGACGTTGAGGCTCGAAGAGTGATCCTTTAAAATAATGTAATATATATTCAATGAACCTGGAAAACAATGGATAAATGAACCGAAGGCAAGATAATGTCAAATGGTTTAGTTGGAAAATTTGTACAAAATCACCATAATCGATTTGCCCTTAAAATGAAAATAGTTTACCTTCATATTATATGAGATTTTAAAAGACTGACTCATTTCTATCGCAAATCCATTTTTTTCCTATTTATTTATCCTTCCCCTCAAGAACTGTCATTTAACCTAACAATTGTGGTATAGATTTAGTTAGGTTTGGTTGGGTTAGTTTTGGTTAAGTTTCTTTAACTGCAGCTCTGGGAAGGTTATGCTAATATTTTTTTTTCTTAATGATTTTGATGGTTTTGAATTAATCTGACTTTTTTTGTGGCAATTTTTACCTTCCATTTATTGAGGGAGAAAAAAATTCTTAATTTTTTCTGTAATTCATAACTGCTTGAGGTGATCTGAACAAGTTTCTGAAGTTGAATTTGCATTTAATTTTTGTTGTTTGCTTTGTACATACTGGGTACTGAAAGTTATTATGACCCAATGATTTTCTCATTGCATAGTAATGTCCCACAAACCATTGAGTTTGTTCCCTAAAACACCACCACATTGTTGAAGTTATCTTTATTAGGTAAACAGGATTAAGGGATCCTTGGTCAAAGCTACGAGAAATAAGTTGGAAAAACATTCAATATGTATTCTATTAGCTTTGTTGCCTGATAGTCATTCCCTAACTTTTCTACAGATTTCATAGACTTCGTCCCTAGAACTTGCTTTTTTTATGGAAAGTTATTGTTTTTAATGTACAGAGAAATGGGATTCACTCTTGAAAATGAAATGGAAGGCTGTGGTGGTGGTGGTGGTGGTGGTGACGGTGACCCATCAGGAATAATAATGACGGTGATGGAAGTTGAGGGAGAGAGTGAGAGGCTGTGTAGCAGCAAGATAGTGGTGGATGTGATGTGCTGTGCCAGTGCCAGTCCTCACCCCTAGACAAACACTGCTCTGAGCCGTCCTTCTTTTTATAGGCTTTCTGCTAACCCAAGTCTGCTTTCTTGGCATATTCATCCTTTTTGATGGAAGTAATGTGTTTTGTAGTCATTTAGTGCATGTTAAGGCCAGCAGCAGCAGCAGCAGTTATGTATAAGGTTTGTATAGAAGTGTCTTTCTTGGGCATGAACCTGCATGTACTGAAGGATTCGGAGGGGGTGTGAGGCCTGTGGGATGAAGAGAACACACCCAATATCATCAGATTAAAAACGCTATTGCAGTCTAACTACTATTGCTTTATTCGTATATCAATTGTTTCTTGATTTATTTTGTGCCTTGAATGCGTGTGGTGACAAACTTATGCATCCATTTAAGTTAAGTGTAGATAATGTGTTTTCTAGGTCCTGAAGGTGCCTGCTGGTGACAAAGTTTCTCATTTTTAGTGTATTTTGTATTTTTCAACTCGGTCACTCCCTTATGGGCATATTGTGTATAACAGGATGGTAATGCCAAAAAAGTACATATCCATCTCTATTATCAACATTTTAATGGTGGAGTTTAATTACCTCATTATTTGCATTGTATTCTTGAGAATAATTGTGTCATTGTTTTGGACGTTTGTAATGAAATGGGATCAGGCTACCGTGAGAAGACCCACAGCATCCAATCCTGCTCAGGGCTCAAATAAGTGTAGGGAGCAACAGAACAACAGCATAGGTCTTACAGCCTCACCGTCCATACACATGTAGAAGGATAGGTGTTCACAACATTACTGAACTGTTGATTATCTGTTGGTATATTGACAAGTAGGTATTGAAATGAATACTTTGAACCAGTAATGTTGGATGTGTGTGAGGTGCCTTACAATAATAAGCAGGTCACATCTTGAGAAATAGAAGGGAATCAGACACATGACATTAGTGGGTGGAAAAAATATACACTCTATATATGAATAGCATGTTGCCTTAAGCAACTCAATAGTTACATGTAACACCATTGTTGTCTTCTTGAACCTTTATCTTGTTTAAAATTGTTATTGCATTAAGTTGTTTGACATTTTAACTTGCATGGTAGTGTTGATATACTCTTTAAAATCAGTACTTTGCTTACTAAGTTGTAATTTATTTCTTGTTCTAAATGTACTGCCTTAAAGTCAAGTTGCCTTTCTTAAACTACTTATTGTGCTTTGTTCAATGTTTTAGTATTTCACTTCCTTTTATGCATGTTTGCTGTTGCAGTATACATTGTATCCTTAACTAGTGCACTTTGCGTATGCCATCCAGCTGTGACGCACCAGGATCTTCATCCAACACACTCAGCATGTCTCAACAGCGATTGGATTTGCAGTATTTGGGTGAACCTGCCCAAGCAACATTGTAATTACCCTAAGCTTTTGTAGTCAAACAGTTATATGCAGTGCACTTTTTCATCCTGATATGATGACAGTGTGTACTCAAGATATGTAAGTGAAACTTTATGGGGAATTGTGACAGGCTAACAATTGAAGGTAAGATTCATCTATAACTGTTCCTCCTACAGAAAATAGTAATATTATTTCCAGAAACATGTTCCACAACACTTTAATGTTGTTATTTAAAAACTGTATGCGTTAATTTTTGTAGAATTTCATTTGTGAAGATTGTTGATGCTTGTATTAAGTTGTTGAAGGCGAGGGATGGTCACTATTATGTCATTTAGCTTGTAACACATTGCTGAGTCTGATTTAATCACTTAGATACAATACTTGAGGTAATGTACTACTACTACTACTACTACTATATTACTACATGAAGAACATTGGCAATCAGTGAGTTGAAGTGAGTCATCTGAAGCATTGAGGTCCCTTATCTACCTTAAGATTAGCATTGCCGGGAACTGTTAAAAAGTTTCTTACAGCCCTGTCTGTCACATTTCCACTTAAACACTGTACCAGGTAGAATGATAATGCATGATATAGAATTTTTCTCAGATTTCATATTTCATATAGCATAAGGTTATTTATTTTCATTTGGTAGTAATGTTCAGACTTTTATTGCTACAAATTTATACTTGATATGATGCAGCAATATAATATTTACAGCATTTAAACCACTTGTGTATGCCTCTAGGATGCCTCGCTCAATAGCCGGCAGTGTGTCCGCACTCTCTACCACCTCAAGACTGTCAAGAGTTTCTCATGCCACTACTATCCGGTCTGTGGCTACCCTCACCGGCACACTCAAGACCAGGACTGGCCTCTCCATTCCCATTCTTCCCGATGCGTTCATCACCAATGTGCAGCGTGGCTCAGTTATTGCTGCCACATACTCTATAGTAAGTTGGTTTCATTCATAATGAATTCAATGTTACAAGTGAAGTGGATGTATCATCAATATTTTTGATCTCTTGTTCCATCTGTAAGGAGCTGTCAAATTTTAATGATTATTGCAGAACTATCTCCAGGATACTCTATTCCATCCATGTATAACTTATTCATACCACATCATACCTTGCCCATCTGTTTGATTGCATACTGCCATTCTATCTTTTCCTACATTGAAAGAGCTTGCATATTTTCTCATTTGTACATCTCATTAATTCCTAAGCAAGTATGTAAGTAATGTGCCTTTGTTGATGTGGATAAATCTTTACCATCACTCTGGTTCTTGTGTTATATTCATATGTAAAATTTATCATTCATTTATCTGTCCTTCAGGACATTTGAGTTTCATACTGTGGATTATCTTTTGCATATCTCACATTATTTTACTTTGAATGCATAATATCAACCTCTAAAGTAGTCCTCATTATCAAGTATTTAATTTACCATCATAGTAATACATTTCTCAGTGTTAAATGGTGTATATCTTTCAATGCAAAATTGAATACTAACACTTTATATATAAGATAGTCAATTAGTGTTTATGTTGTGTAATATTTTGTATATTCCCACAGATCCAGGGACTCTTTGCTTTGGTGACTGGATTGTTTGACATTTATGCCCTGTCCCTTGCTTCACCAGGATCCAGTCACTATGGGTTTTACTTGTTCTCCTATGACTTTGTGTACGCTGGCAATCTCAATGGTGAGCAGATTGTACTTTTCAACAGTCTATCTATCTATATAATGTGGTCGGGGGAGGTAGTGATAGCCTACTCAACACATAAACGAGATGTTCTGAGTTTGAATCCCAGGTCAGATGTAGACAATTTGGGTTTCTATCTATCTATCTATAGTTTTTGATGCATTGTTCCCTCCAGAAATTATCCCCAAGGGGATGGCCACGGCAAAAGAGGCTTCACTTTGTTCATGCACTCCCCAGCCAAGGAGAACTGTAGCCAAACATGAGGGAGGGACTGGTGGGGGGGTTACACTGAGCTGTTTCATTAGCATGGGGATGGGTTCGTGGTAGTGTTTTCAATGTTTTATAGGTTATATAACATGATGGTTATTTTCAGTACGAAATTCCTTGATGTTGTTTGGAGGGATAACTGCTGCTGGAGGACTGTCTCTCATTGTGACCAGTGTGCTGCTTCTGCAAGGCCTCAGGAAGGTGGGTGAGGAGGCTTCATTAACCACTAGAAATGTTGTATAATAATACTTTTTTAAAGGAAAGTAATGATGCTACTAAAACATTGTGATTTGTTTTTGTGTTGGAAAAACTAAGATAATTATATGCTTGTTTCTAGGAAAATGAAATGCGTCTTGAACCTTGGATCTGGTGTATGGCCGTGTTCACAGTGTGGCGATCCCTTGTCATTATATATGCATCAATTGTTAATGACATGGTGTTCACCTACCACATCCTCATGTGTCTGTTTTGGATTCTGTTCATCCTTGGTAATGTGTATGCCTGGCTGGTGGTCCACTCCTTCTATCACGAGCTGTGTGAAGTCACCAAGCTGGAGGATGTTGCCAGAGTGAAGGTATGTGACTAGTATTTTTATTAATAGTCTTATTAAATTATTATTATTTTTATATTACTGCACTATATGTGGTTGAAAAACATTGAGTATGGCAGTAGCAGAGAATAGATTGAATGTAATGGAGATGAGGTGTCTGAGGAGTATGTGTGGAGTAACGCACATGATCTGAGTGATAAATGAAGTGCAAAGGAGGATTGGGGTTACAAAAGTGTGTGTTTTGGACACATGGAGGGAATGAAGGAGGACTGGTTGGTGAAGAGAATAGTAGGATCTGATATGAGAGGTGTGAGGTAGGCCACGAATGGAATGGATGGACAGTGTGAAAAGAGTTTTGAATGAAAGAAGAATGTGTGTGGAGCAAGGAAGGATGATTGTGTGTGATAGAAGATAATGGAGAGCATGCCTATGTAAGAAGACTCCATACAAAAGGTTAGAATCAGTTGGTATCCAAGCTTGGGAGTTATTTATTTTTTGCATGCTACTCTACCTGTTTGTGGTGCAGCTTCAGTTTCCTCACTGTCTGTAGCACCATCACTGCAAACATTCACACCATCTGCCTCACAGTGAAATCATGAATAGCTTTCTAGTAGGTTCATAGCAGCAACACTTTCATCCACATCACTGCAAACCTTGTTAAGTGAATGAATGTATGTAAGACAAACAGGTGTATATCTTGCTAAAACATAAAATTTTGACGTACATCATTATTTTCTAGTCATTGATTAGAATGAACAGAGAAGAGGTTGTGTGGCATATTGGGTGACATTTGCCAGGTTGTAAAAAAACAAAGCTGATTGACTGACTGCTTAGTAGAATAGACTGTCCTTAGTGTTGGGCCATCAGGGGCCGGGTGGCTCAGGTACAGTGCTTGGCTTGTGGCCTAAACATTGTGAGTTTGGTCCTGGCTCTTGGCAGCTTCTTGGTGAGAAAGGTAACGCTCTTTCATTAACCTTAGCAGAATTGTGTGGTCTATAGTTACTTAATTCGGGGGTATTATCTAATCACCTTTTTTAGTGTTGGGTCAAGTAGATGTAAGGCAGATAAAGGGAGGCAGGGATCAACTCTAATATGTATATGCACACATTCTCTTGTGTATATATATGTTTATATTGTGAAAAAGGCCACATAAGTGTTAGAATTGTATATAAATGAAGAAAATTAAAAATAGAATGTAGCAATATGTGTGGATCTGAATGAAAGGAATGAATGAATGAATGATATTTTTATATATAAAAATTATATAAATAGATGAAGCGTATATATATTAGGCAGTGTATATATATTAGGCATTTAATTTACTTTAGTGAGCAGTGGTTTCTAATTTCTGACATTGAGTTGGATTTCCATGTTCTACTTTTTCAGGAAGTCATTTAGAGAAAATTATTCCTTATTGTCTCATCATCATCATCATCATTATCATTTCTTTTGAATTGACTTCCTTTTGTTGAGCTTTTTGGCTGCCACCTTATGTACATGTGTGGGGAAAGGACGAGTTGGTTAAAAAGTAATGAAAATTAAATACAATAAATCATTAGTATTTATTATTATTAATATATAAAAGGTGACCAAAAAGAATGGAGCAATAGGTTTAGGAAGTCCTCCTCTGTAGTCTCTGCCATGAAAATAAGAGTCGCAGAGGTGGATGGGAGAGTAATGTCTTCCCGTCGCCTCGTCTTGGCTGCCTTCCTTTCATGGGGATATCTTCTTGCTAGATAAATAGAATATATTATTACAGCCCTTTGGTGGAGCAGAAATCATTCAGACAACAATTACAGTATTTTGCATTTATCTAAATTATGTGATACTTTAGAACCATTGTGTACCTTTTTTCCCCCATGGTAAAAAAAATATTATGGCGGATGGAGTGTTGAGTTTAAGCATGTTACTGATTAGTGATTACCTGTGTAGTAGGCTAAGCATGTATGGGTATTTTCATCATGTTTTTATATTATGTGATTGAAATGATCTGGGTCTTTTCTTCGAATGATTTTGATTTGTTCATGACTGGTTGGTTGTTTACTAAGTTTGAAGGGATATAATGTTTAGTAAACTTCACTTATGGGATTTGCAAGCTGTAGTTTATTTTTTCTATATTTCTTTGTTTAAATAGCTGAGACTATATTCCCAATAATCAAGTCAAATTAAAACTTGAATTGAATTTTTGTCTTAATCTGTTTCAAACAATATTTTTTGGTGTTCAAAATTGATGTCAATATTTTGATTGGAATACTTGTCTCAGTGTTAAGTCTGCTTGGTTGTGGTTGTGGTTGTCCAGCACTGTTAAGTCCTCCTGCACCCTTTACAGATGGAGACTATGAGCACCATGGGATACAGTTGTCCCACCACTCCTGGAGCACAATCCACTTATTCCACACAGATGGATTATAGAGTCTAGAATCTCAGTGATATTCTGTCCAATTGTAAGGGTATATTCTTCTGTAGCTGTGTCAGTTGTTTTAACTTTGAGCCTCAATACCTATTCAAGATTATTGCACTTAAATATGTATACTTAAAAGATTTTAGTATTTAATATGCAATAACTTCTAATACAAAATCTTAATTCAGTTACTTTAAGAAGAAAATATATTTTTTTCAAATAATTATTGACCTTATGTCAATCAGTCTTTAATAGTTTTGAACATTATTACATCTAATAATCAAGGATGTTTGTATCATTCATTGCATAATTTTAGGAATTAAGGAATTGTTATTAAAGTATAATGTAAGTTTATGATTTTGAACCTTTCAGATGGAGGTGATGAGCTCCTTTACTGCTTCACGCCCCACCACTCCTGGCACCAAGTCTGATGCCACCATCAAAATGATTGCTTAACTATTGACAATTATGTGTTCAACAGTTGGAGAGTTTTATAAGTTTTTAAATGCATAGAAAACTGCATTTCTAGATCTAATAGACATATAAGTAGAGTCAGTCAACTGCATTATATAATATCTGCTTTGGACTGATAGTGTCATGTCACAAAAACTATGTTATATTATATATATATATATATATATATATATATATATATATATATATATATATATATATATATATATATATATATATATATATATATATATATATATATCTTGACTGACTGTGGTCTCATTAACATCCCGTGGTCTCATTAACCCATATATATATATATATATATATATATATATATATATATATATATATATATATATATATATATATATATATATATATATATATATATATATATATATATATATATATATCTTGACTGACTGTGGTCTTATTAACATCCCGTGGTCTCATTAACCCATATATATATATATATATATATATATATATATATATATATATATATATATATATATATATATATATATATATATATATATATATATATATATATATATATATATATATATATATATATATATATATATATATATATATATATATATGGATTAATGAGACCACAGGATGTTAATGAGACCACAGTCAAGATATATATATATATATATATATATATATATATATATATATATATATATATATATATATATATATATATATATATATATATATATATATATATATATATATATATATATATATATATATATATATATATATATATATATCTTGACTGTGGTCTCATTAACATCCTGTGGTCTCATTAATCCATATATATATATATATATATATATATATATATATATATATATATATATATATATATATATATATATATATATATATATATATATATATATATATATATATTAATGTCTTGACAGTGGTGAGTCTTGACTGTGGTCTCATTAACCCATATATATATATATATATATATATATTATATATATATTATATATATATTATATATATATTATATATATATTATATATATTATATATATATTATATATATTATATATATATTATATATATATTATATATATATATATATATATATATATATATTATATATATATTATATATATATATATATATATATATATATATATATATATATATATATATATATATATATATATAGTGCCATTGAAATGCACGAGTTTTAACCATTGTATCTGAATATTTTCCGTCCAATATTATATTTAATGATACATAGTTTGTATGGATTGCTGTTATTCTGAAATATGAGCAAATATTAGTTCATATATAGCATATTTCATCCGTCCATCAAATTTCATAGACATATTTTCTTATGTACATTTTAATAAATGTAATAATTCTATATTCTTGTCTTCCTTATTAACCACATTACATTGCCATTCAACACATTCTACATCCCTTATCCAATGATCATTCAGGGTTGAAGACTCATCTCACTAAACAAAGCCAACTATCTATCTATCTATAGTTTCTGATGCCTAGTTCTCTCTGAAAACATCCACAGTCACGGCAGAAGAGCCTCCACCTCCTCCTATCCAAACACTCCTTCCTTGCCAGTAGACTCCCCCTCTATCTAACTCTTCATGCATGTACTCCTTCATTCTATCCTTCCCATCTTACAGCTGGCCTTCCTCTCCTAGGACCCATAATTTCACTTTCATACACTTTCTTCACAAACTTTTCATCTCAATATTTCCTTTAAGGCTGTGTAGGTGGCAAAACCATCTACACAGCTTAAGGGGAGGCTCACCCTCTGATATAGTCGAAATACGTGAAAAAATTATAAATTGAGATTTGAGTCAGTCATACCATCAGACATCATGACGTATTACAATCTCCTGCTCACATGCAAAATGGAAATCGCATCACCGACAAAACCCTTATGGCAGGTATTCTAAACTTTATAGCATAAATTCTAAGTGGAGAATAATACAATAAACCAGCCCGTCCCACAAAATCAGAATAATGGTGCCTATCTTAATATGTGTACTATTCCATGAAAAGGATATTCTACTTGTGATCAGTAATATGAAAATAAATAAAACTTCGGGATTGGACAAAGTTTCACCGAGATTACTTAAAGAAACAAAAAACTAAATAGTCAAACCATTTTCCATCTTATTCCACAAATAACTAATTCTCGGCAAAGTCCTGCATGAGTGGAAGCTAGCCAACGTCACTCCCATCTACAAAAAAGGTATTAACCCACCTTGAAGATATACAATGACTGGCTGCGTGTCAGATTTGCTAATCCTGCATCCTCTCTGATCCTCTTTATCCTAACCCTATGATGATGATAACAATTTACTCTTACTTTATTAGTAGTAACAATGTGTTGCCACTACACTTCATCTGAAAGATAAGGAAATAAGGTTAATTTCATAGAATCATAAAAATTCTATAGAGGGTCATACAGTGCAATCAATTAATAAGTTAATAAAAACCTGTTTTTTGGAGATCTCAGTGGTGCAGTGGTTAGCACGTCTGACTCTGCTGGCCCCAGTTTGATCCTGGACGAAGACTGTTGGCTCAAAGTTCACCCAGCTGTTCATCCTTCCAAACGGGTTGATCGACAAATGGGTACCTAGGTAAAACCTGGGGAAGGTAAACTGTGGAAAGTCAGATGTCACAGTGGCCCTGTGTCTTGGGGTAACAGATTAATTTCCACTACGTTTGGATGAACTGAATAAGTTCAGCTCCTTTAGATGTTCGTAAGGCTTGGTTCACTTTTCTTTGTATTCTCTCCAGCTTATCAATATTTTTTTCATAGTATGGTGACCAAAATTGAATGCAATATTCTAGATGAGAGCATATGAGTGCATTGAATAGTGTAAGGATAACTTTTTCAGATTTATACTCAAAAGTTCTTTTGGTGAAGCTTTCTTGACATCTGAACAATGTTTACATGGTTTAAGGTCATTACTAATAGTTACCCTTTTCACGATTAATCTTGGAAAGTTCGGAGCCATTCATTGTATATTTTTTGTATTGATTATTTTTACCAATACACAAAACTTTACATTTATCAACATTAAGTTTCATTTGCCACCTTTATGACCAACTGACTAAGGTGTTGAGGATTGATTGAAATTGTATTTTTTCAGCGGTTGTAGTTACTTTACTTGTGATTTTTGTATCGTTGGCCAATTTTGACATCTTACAGGTAAGCCTTCATCAATATCATTGACATAAAATAGAAAAAGAATGGGATCAAGTACTGAGCCCTGTGGCACACCGCTTTTAATGTCTCGCCACTAGATGATTTACCGTTTATGACGTGTTGTTTTTTCTCGGTAAGCCAGTCTTTAAGTATTTTCTAGCTATGCCATGTGACTATTTTTTTTAAAGTAATTGTTTATGGGGAACTGTCAAACCTTTTTTGAAAGTCAAGATAAATCAGGTCTTTATTTTATTTTTATTGAAAGGGTACTGCTTGTTGGCAGATCCTGTAAAGAAGACAGTAGGAGATTGAGTTGAAGAGAATGTAAAAGTGTAATGTGTAGTAATGTTATGTAGGTAGTGTAGTAGTAGAAGTTGTGTTTAGAGGGCGGGCTGCAGCTGCTCTCTTGTGTAAATGAGACACTAAGGGAACCGGGAAGAGAGGACACGGGGAATCACTCAGTCTGCAGCACCGCCTACATCCCCTAAGTACCTCTCCTGGAGTATTCCACCAGGCGGCAGGTGTCTACTGTCTACTCCTCGTCGTAAATGTTGAATACATTGTTGTAAAAGTCAAGGAGATTCGTTAAGCAAGAGCGTTTGTTACGGAAACCATGTTGAGAATTATCAATCATGATATTTTCTTCTAGGAAAGTCATTAGATTATCACTTAATATAGTTTCCATTAACTTACCAACTACGGATGTGAGGCTGATTGTTCTGTAGTTAATCAGTAGTGAAATATCTCCTTTTTTTTGTATAGGGGTAAAATTTGCTAATTTCCAAATGCTAGGGACACTTCCAGAATTTAAAGATTTATTGAATAGTATTGCAAGAAGTTTGCTGATTTGATACTTTGCCTCTTTTAAGACTCGGTGCAATACAATCAGGACCAGGAATGTGCTCAGCACAAAGAGAAGAATCTCTGACACAGAAGCAATAATCATCCCAAGGAAAATCAGAATAGTACTGCCTTAGCTTCTCCCACTTAGCAGAGTTGAAATGCCAGAAGCATCTCTACTTAGGTGGGTTTTGTGGCCGTACTGGAATGATTGAACAGGTAATATTAATTAGATTATGATCTGAGGAGTCCCCAAAAGGATGTAGAGAATCATGTTATTTATGTAATTTCTTTATTTCTGTGAAACAAGGTGTACAAGATTTGCAAATATATTTGTAATATTGAAAGAGAAACACAGAACTGGACGTGTGAATCCCTTCCTATTTTGGGCAGGAGGAGGCAAGGGAGGTAACTTGCTGCTCCCCAACGCCTGTACTCCAAAGTCTAAAAAAAGTAGCTAATAATAAAGTTAAAATTTTCTTCAGATTAAGTTGCACATGTTCTCTACATTCTGAACCTGAACCTCTTTCTGCCCAAAATATGGAAGCAAGCAAGCAAATGCAGTGCAGCTTATATGCAATCATGAAGGCGAGGTGAACATTGATAAAGCTTTCAAAATAAATCTGTAGTAGTGATTAAAACCTTAAAATTCTATCAATGGTAATATCTAGATCTGCAGCAATGATTATCCCTTAGGTTCTTAGTTTCATTATTTAAGAAAATTAACTATATATATATATATATATATATATATATATATATATATATATATATATATATATATATATATATATATATATATATATATATATATATATATATATATATATATATATATATAGTTAATTTTGATGATGAGGGGAGGAAAAGTTTTGCCAACCGCAGTGTAGCCAAATCTGAAAAGGTTGGTAATCCCTCCTAAAGTAACTTGAACCATTGTTAGCACTCCAAAGAAAAGCAACAAAATCTAATACAACAGATTTCATAAATACCAGAGTCAAGCTTTCCTAAGAGTTGGGTAGGAACTTAATATATAATTCTAAATAAACATTCTGCTTAGAGAAGAAATATTTTCAGCTGAGCTGCATGTGCTAGATAATTATTGTCAAACCCAAGCTCAGAAACTTAAACAATATATAGTATTATATAGAACCAACTATCCCAGCTGTGGCAATCCTATGTTGTAGAAAGAAGTAAACAATTTTATTCTGGGTCAACTAGTCAAGGGTCAAGAGTAGCACACTATTATGATCTTTGTTATGCGATATTAGTGAGACAGGCAGCTGAGAGCCCAACATGGGCAAGATAACACAGTAACAGCACTGAAATCTTGCAAAAAGTCACTGATAACATGTAATGTGAATGTTTCTAAATAACCCTACAAGAATTTGGGAAATTAGAGCAATGTAGGCATCCACACATTACCATTTCAGTTATGACAAAAGGGGTAACACAAAAACTTTTAAACTAATAAGTATAAACATTAATACAAGAACATTATGCTCCTCAGATGTCATGTGTTATGTACAACTCAACGTAAGGTGTTGTTGGACAGTCATTGGGAGGAATGACTATACCCAGTCACCCATTACCACCTATCTGGTAATGGTCAGGATCCCAAGGTATGCACTGAGGCTGCTAACACACGGCCTTGTTTGGCGATATCACTGCGAATCACATAACACTTTTGATAATGATGATAAGCAGTGAAAAAATTTGATAGGTTGCCAACATCTTATTTTCTGCATTAGCCTCTATTAGAGAATGAATAAAAACGTTTTTTTGTTTTTCTTGTAAATAAGTGTTTATGAATAACCGTGCTTTGATGTGGTCATGTTGATACAGGTTCTAGGTACCTGTCATGCTGGGAGAATGTTTGTTTTCTCCTGCCCACTCAGTGGGTGTACCTCACCCCTGGCAGGGTGGAGGATGCCCCAGCAAACCAAAGTGAGACAACAACAAACTGGAAGACTGGACTGTCTCCAAGACGACTTCCACATCAGGCAGCCCTTGGCAGGACAGGCACCAGAAAGCTACCGATGAGGTTTGGAAGAACTGAGTCAAGTTGTTGTTATCCTCCCTGGTGTCCGGGGCCCCTCACCTCAAACTTAGGGGGCGAGAGGCATGGTTTGCACGAGGGAAATGCATAAAGTTTTGGCTTTAATTTATTTAGAACCTGCGAGGCAGTTTATAAGCCACAAGAATTAGATAGAATGATGGTGGCAAACGTTTAGTTTTCAAGGACTGCTGCTGCTGCAGTTAAATTTTTAACGTATGATAAATTTTGATATCTACTTTTGTGGGCTCTGATGAGGCCAGGTCAGATGGGTCTTCAACGCTTTAGAACAAAGCTCTTGTGTATTATTGCTATAGTGCTACATAATATATATTTATATATTCATATACGATATAATATCAAGAAAGTGCAACATAAAATTTTAAACTCTAGCCAGACCACCACACTGCTGAGGGACTCTTTTGATGCTTGGGCAACATGACTTACTTCCACACCAACACAGGCTGAACTAGTCCCTTTGAGCAGCAGTGAGGAGCTCCGGCTGGCAACAGTATACTGGCTGCCGCCTTACCCCTACTGGCAGCCTTAGCGTCCCATCACTGTCTCCACTGCCATGGCAAGAACAGCAGCATCGAGATGCTGAGGTGGTGGTCATATCTGACACAGAATGCAGCACTGAGTCCACCTGTTGTGCCAGGCGTGGGCAACAGTAGCAGAGCACCAGGCACCATGCAGAGGCAGGGCGCCAAGGGTGTGGCTGATATGCACAGAGTGGCAGTGGATCCAGCCAGAACCAAGAAACGTTTCCTGAATATGGGGCACTGGTGCCACTGAGGTGTGCAGCCAGAACACAGGTGCTATATGCCACATTTAATGCCTGGATAATTTGGTACAGGCATTCATATTCCTTTTATTAGAACACTTCCATGACAAAGGTCCTGTGTGAGGGCACCTGAGCTGCCCTTCCAGGCTTGCATTTTGCAGGCATATACAGCCAACACAACTCCATATCACCTGCTCCACTCTCATGGAAAGGATGAGTGTCAAAACGTTTGTTGGTGGTGGTGGAGGTGGTGAGTCCACTCTTAGAATAAATAAACTTATGGTTGATTATCAGGAGCAATCCTTTAGTTCTTAGTAGCTGGGAGTGGGCGGCGTGTCAGTTGCGTGGAGCCCACCAACTGGGCTCAGTATAATGATATCCCTTTTCTAATTAAATGTTGCCGTTTTATTTGTGATTCATGGATTACATGGCACCCGACTGATTCCTTGCCCAATGTTGGCAACTGGTGGGCCCACGCAAGGCACCATGCTGCCCTGGCACTCTTCAAGATACACAAGAAAGACCAGCCTGCTAGTGTCACTACCCAAGGACACCCAGCAGCTGCTCCCAGCACCAACCCAGTTAGAAATGTGAATGTCTCCTGATGAAAAAAATAGCTTTGCTCATTATCCATTTGTATGTATAACTATTTAACACCTTACATTCTGCAACCAACAGACACAGCTAGCCACTCACCAACTCAGGTGAAACCCGCAATGTGTACCTGTCAGTCTAGCTACCAGCCAGACCATGGGTGACTGTGGGAAGTTTAGATGCAGCTTGGCTGTGGTGGGGAGGAGCCGCAAGGGTTCCTGAGCTTCACTACAGCAACCTACAAGGGGACAAGCAGTCCATGGGGTTCCTTGCCCAGCTTGGTCTCTGTGCAAGGCTGCTGATCATTCCTCTAGTAAAAATTCACTTTCCCTGCGAGGAACAAAACTCGTCTAGGGTGGTCCCTCAGAGGTCCCAAGAAGCAGGAATCCCAGTTGAAATAAGTAAAATGGGCGTAAGACAAAGAGGAAAGGGCAGCTGCCAGACCAAGAGGAGGACCCCAAACTCATAGCTCAGGAAATATTAAAATTTCAGGTGTGAGTTGCAGGAGAAAAAAGGCTCAGGAATGTACAGCTCAGATTCAAAAGTCTACAACACTATTTGACTCTAACTCAAGGCTAGTGTGGCAGTACTCTTGAGGGTGGTGTCTCTTGTGTATCGTGAAGTGCCAACTATTCCCTATTCATCGTCAGAAAGGAGGTCCTTCTTGCTCTTGCTATTCTTCCCGCTCTTGCTGTTACCATTTTTCATGTACTGGGAAAGGAGGTCGATGGGCAGAGGGAAGATGATGGTGGAATTCTTCTCAGCGCTGATGGCGTTGAGTGTCTGCATGTAGCGCAGCTGCAGAACAGAGTGTGACTGTTAGCCTTGGGTGGGGGACTATGGGGGAGATAGGGGAGGGACAAGGGCCAGTAAGGTGGCTACAAGTAGTCAAGAGAGGCTCACAGGGGCCAGATGGCTAACGGGTCTAAGTGAGTTCTAACAATGCCAGAGTGAGGGCAGTAGTGATGGCAGTGTAGAGCAGTGATTAAGTGAATAACAGTCTGAAATAAACTGGCATTTTGCTCTGATTCTTATTTAACTCTGTAGCTGCATTTTCAGGATCAAGTAAGTTGCTTCATTATTTAATGAAGAGGTCCGAACAATTATTATTTACACAGGACTTAAGTCTAGCCTTAGCTTAGTATGCAGAATAGATAAACTTCACAAGAATGGCGGAACATGCAGAGTTATAGATGCTGCCTCCGAGTCATGCACCCTCTTGCAAGTGAAGGTTTTCTCGCTTTTAACTTCTGACCATTCCATTGTCCGCCTTAGTTAGCCGTGTTAGGTTTAGCTGAAGACTTTAGCTTTAGTCCAAGGTCAGCGTGGCTCCAGTGTTTAGCAGCAGACAGAGACAGGCCACGGCAGCATACCAGCCTAGCTCACCTACGTCACAGCTATAGAAGGAGCCTGCTGCTGTGACCTGCACAGGCCAAATAGACCTGCACAGGTCATCATGACCTTTAAATGCAGATTATAATCTTCCTGCACAAAGTCACAGTGAACAAGCCAGAGTTTGTTTACAAGACAGTTCCGAGTTACAGACTGCAACACAGGGTTGTGTTTGCAGTCATTGCTACTGGCAGGCCATTATGCTCCTAATGAAAAAAAAATGTTCCTGTACAAAATACATGTACTTATAAACTATGTATGTTCTGTCACAATAGGCTAAGGTACCTGTACACGCAAGTCTCTAACCCCCAGTGCCAACAGTAA
>JAXIVD010001466.1:0-10000 GCA_036785275.1 Cancer borealis | reverse complement strand
TATTTACTTAGTTGTAGTGTGTGCGTGTGTGTGTGTGTGTGTGTGGGGGGGGGGGGTAGTGTAAGTGATAGGCGTATTATACACTAAAACTGGTGCCCTACGCATTATAAAAAGAACAAAAGATCATAGTAAGCGATTGCGAGCGTGCAAGTCCAATCTTCATTCTTCACACTCCACTCTGCCTCCAATCAGCATTTGCGCAATGCGCATACTCGGATTGCTCTCAACCCCGTAATGGTGACGGGGATTTCTAAACTATATCAAACGCCATTTAATAACCCACTAACCCTCCAGAAGACGCAATATGTACAGTAGTTAGTTAGTTAGTTAATGCAAACAGGAGCAGGCACCAGACATAATATGTACAGTAGAATTGTAAAAAAAAAAAGGCAAGTCAAGCAAAATGTGAAACCTGCTAGTGTTGTGTAGCGGGACAGTCTGGGTTAACGCAGGCTTGGAGCGTCTCCACATTTACCCTGATTTTGACAAGTATACTCTCAAATCGAACTCACTGTCTCTAATAGTGGGAAAAATGGTTATCAGTGGCATTAAATTTAGTTTTGAAATACCACTCACCTTTACGGTGTCATAAGGGTCGAGAGCTTTTGAGCACACGCCCACCGACGACATTTGGGCTGTAAGCAGTCCCTGTCCTGCGTTACTACTTCTACATTGACGGTTTCGTTACTACACTAAGGTATCACATTACTTTACTTATCTGCTTTTACTTCCGGATCGTACACATTGCGTCTATTGGGAGGTTAAGAAGTTATGAAGTGGGGTTTGATTGAGTTTAAAAAACCTCTCCAGCATAACGGAGTCTAGTCATCTGGCGCATATACTGAAGCTGATTTGGTTTTGTGGAGCATGTTAAGGATTGGGGCCGTGCATGCACGTACGCAGTCGCTTCACCACGCCCGCACACTCAGGATATAAATGACAGACTGGTCGGCCAGCGAACATACGAGAATAAGGTGTCACCTGCGCTGCGTGTCATCAGCCCCACTCCATCCTATTCACACACTGACTGACGTGCTTATTAACCTGTATTTCTACACACTCAATTTTTGATTTTGTTCTTTACTAGTTATGGTACAATGCATATTAGCAAAGTTATGATTGAATAGGATGGAGCAGGGCTGATGACACGCTGCGCAGACGACACCTTATTCTTGTATGTTCGCTGGCCGACCAGTCTGTTATATAGATTCTGCGCATCAGACTGGCAAGCGACCGACGCTCATCGCTCAGCTACTTTCGTAATGAAATGAAGGAGCTTGATGTGAATACAAAAGTAATGATAAAAAGGAAAAGAGTTAAGCCTCGTCAAAATTATTCTAATCAGTGTCGAAGTTTTACGTAACAAGTGAGGCAGCACGCACGGCACGGCGAGACGTGACGGCCAAGACGGAGGGAGAGGACGCTGACGATGGGCACAATAAAAAAATCAATGACATAAAAAATCAAACCCACAGGCTTGTACGAATGCTGAGTCATGGGCGTGAGAGTCAAAACCCTAATGGCGAGTCGTTCGTGAGTCAGGGAATAATTTTGAAACGCCAGAAAGAAATGAGAAGAGGAACGGCATTGCTAACGAGAAGTAGAGAGACTACACACGCACATGCAATACAATACTGGGACTAGGGCAGGACCGTGTGTGTGTGTGTGTGTGTGTGTGTGTGTGTGTGTGTGTGTGTGTGTGTGTGTGTGTGTGTGTGTGTGTGTGTGTGTGTGTGTGTGTGTGTGTGTGTGTGGTAAGGAAGTATGGGTGTTGGATGAATAAACTGGATTGGTTGGCGATCTAGAGCAGAGAATGATATTCCACAACTAGACAAAAAATGATGTATGCAAAAAGCATGGTGAAAAATCTTACATGACATTACGTAATTTCTATTAGCTTTAGCAACACTTTTCTATGACCACCGAAGATTGCTAACTAATGTTTATCAATACGTACACATGGGTGTGTATTTAGTCAAATATACCATGCAAGATGAAAATCAGTGGGCATTTAAAGAGCATTTGGGAAAATGTAGAATGCCTGCGCGCGCACGTGACTACGGGTATGGATACTAATCATTGAAGGGAAATGAAGCAAGTTTTAATAATTTACTGGTGTGTGGCTCTCACTTTCCTCGTTTGCAATTCTCATACGTACCATGATTATCGTTACCATTATTATTATCACTATCATTATTATTATTATTATTAGTCATTATTATAGACGCCTGACTCATTTCCCTCGAGTGCGCGGGTGAAAATGTTAACAAAATTATACATATTTAATATTGAAAGTAAAAAAAATAAATTAATGATAATTTAAGGCAAGCAGACCGGACTTTAAAAGACTGCACCCTTAATCTCTCTCTCTCTCTCTCTCTCTCTCTCTCTCTCTCTCTCTCTCTCTCTCTCTCTCTCTCTCTCTCTCTCTCTCTCTGCCACGCACATAGTGACACACACACACACACGCACACCACCACACAGTTCCCGTAGCCGTGGGAACACATCGATCACCAACAGGACGGTGACGCACCTTCCGTTCCTCCCGTAGGATGAGGAACAACGGAGGGTGACAGGCGGCCAGGGATGTGTGGCGGGGGAACATGTGTGACGCAGGGGATGTGACGTAATGGAAGGGGGAGGAGGACGTAGAGAATGAGGGGAAAGTGTCCTGAAACAACCACTGACGACTCCTAGTAACGGACGGGACAAGGCATCCCTTGAGTTCAGGAAGAAAGTAAGATTCGCCTCACGCTTGCCAGCCCAGACAATCATAGCGTGGCAGAACACATACAAACGCATCTGACTGACTGAGAGGAGCAAATGGCGAACGATTTTTTTTTTACTGAACACGAGGAATGCCATAGGTTGAGCAAGGCTCCGGATGGGTGAGAGGCGTCAAGCGAGGGCGGGATGGGGCGTGGAGGGCATCGTCTGGGCCTCCTCGCCCCACGGCCGTCGCTCAGCACGAAGGAGGCGGTGCTCCGGTGTTCTGGGCGCGCGGGCGTGGACGTGACCCGCCATGCAAACCATGAAGCACCTCTTTGATGGGGTCTGTTTTCTCTCTACAGTATGACAAAACGATAGCGTTTGGCAGAGGATATCTCGAGAAGCCCGCGGCCCAGAACCCCGACTGGTGCTGGCGGTGCTGTGCAGGGGTGCTCGGGCAGGGAAAGGGAGCAAGGGAGACACACAGTAAGTGAGGTGTTCTCTTTCCCTCTGAGTGGGCGTCCACCCCTCGTGCTTGCCTAGGCAGGTGTGGTGGCGGAAGTATGAGTTGAGTATGAGGAGGAAGAAAGGTAGTAGTAGTAGTAGTGGTAGTAGTAGTAGTAGTAGTAGTAGTAGTAGTAGTAGTAGTAGTAGTAGTAGTAGTAGAGTAGTAGTAGTAGTAGTAGAAGTAGTAGTAGTAGTAGTAGTAGTAGTAGAAGTAGAAGTAGAAGTAGAAGTAGAAGTAGTAGTAGTAGTAGTAGAAGTAGTAGTAGAAGTAGTAGTAGCAGCAACAGTAGTAGTAGAAGTAGAAGTAGAAATAGTAGTAGTAGTTGCGTAGATGGTGGTGGTGGTGGTGGTGGTGGTGGTGGTGGTGGTGGTGGTGGTGGTGGTGAGTATGAATGTGTTAGCAGATCAGCGGCAACTGCCAGTGAGGGCATCAACATCCATCATGCTGAGGTAAATATATACACTGTACAGCGTCTCAACCCTTTAAGGAGAAAACATCAATGATTATGGCGGCAACCTGTACTCAAGGGCAGTTGCCTCTACACTACCACGACACATCCACGATAAAGATATAAATAAATAAAATTTAAAAAAATCACATTGCAGGTATGATCGTTTTTCCCAAGGATATGTTTGGCTCCGTCGATCTCGCGGTTCGGAGTTGAAAAAAGGAAATGTGTTGCTCTCTCCGCGGCAAAAGCGATTGTAACACGAAAAAAAGTAATATACAAAATAATCATTAATGCAAGTCACACATTGTCTCCCTACTCTTCTGATTACCTTGAAAGTAAAGCTTGTGTCCCTCCCTCCCTTCTTCCAATATAGTGTACTGATTAATGCTGACAAACAAGCTACTCTCTTCCCCTTACCAAAGTTAGGGGATGGGTTATAGGTGTTAGGAAGGATGCATGTGATCGGTGGTTGCTGGAAGTACATGGTGTGGACTACTTATCCTAAAGACAGACGGTGATGGACATTAGACAACAGACGCAGGTGGTGTCAGCATCTGGCGGTCCTTTAAGGTGTTTTGAGCTTCTATGCAGATACATGTTTTGTTTTTAATCTTTTTTCATATCATTTATTAAGTCCCGCGTCTTCTTTTATCCAATCACCTTCTGCTTACATTCACTCGGCCTTCCTACGCGCAGTTATCCATTGACTCTTTCCAGCCCATCACCATCACCTTGCGTCTCTTAGTCGGTACAGAAATTATACTTGTCACTCATTGAATTTGGAGACATCTGTCCGCAATAGCAATAAATAACTAGTCTACAGTCCAGCATATGCCACTGACATCGTTCCTAGAGACACTTAATCGTAAAAAACAGTTGATACTTAGGGTCATTGAGAACCACTGATCAAGGGCAGCATCACTCAGGTAAGAGGGATGAAAAGAAAAGCAAATAAATAATACCGTTAACTCATAAAAGGTTTTGATCACATTCTCCAGCATTAAACGACGTATGTACGTACAAACAGCCTTCAGGGTGAGGGAGGTATATGGTTCTTGCAGTGCGACTGGTTCTCGTAGTGTGATTTTGAGTGGTTAAGTTAGTAATACGCTGAGCCGCGGAGAGAGCAACGACGTCTCACAAGGTCATGTCAGGTCTGGGGTGTGGAGGGAGAGGGGACGGTAAATGGGAGAATGGGGGTGGGAGGGAGGGTGGGAGGGAGGGGTAGGTGGGAGAGGAGGGTTAACATGACAGGAGATCTACATAAGTTGTTACTGCAAGGATGAAGAGGGAGGAGGGATTGAGGTAGGCAGGGAGGGGTGGAGGGGGACAAGTTCTGAACACGCCATGCAACCTTCAGTTCAGGCAAAAGCCAAATGAGGCACAAACCATTGCTTTAGTTCACTCCAACAACAGCTGAATTCTATTGACATTCAGATGTGTATTTTTCATCATGCTCTGTTATGGTTTAAGTGTCAAATTTTGCAGCGGGGTTAATTTGAGAGAAAAGGGTCTGAGGGGCAGCGGCATGGCAGCATAACATGCGAAAAGTGGCGACGGGGTGACGGCGGGACCGTGGCCGAGGGGAGCGGCGCCTCGCCGTCACCCTGCGCGCACTCCCCGGGACTGGTCACACTTTACGCATGCTGGTCTGACTTATCATTAATATTGAGAAAAAGGGAGAGCTGTTGCATCGCCATTGACGCAGGGACTGATATCTCACAAGACAATATATATAGAGTGTATAATATAGTTGTATAGAAAATATACAATGGTTTAGCTTCGTGGTCCTGATACAAGAGTGACGCTTGAGTGTGCTGGAGGAGCCGCCGCGCAGCCCACGGCACAGCTCCTCGATAGGGGAGGGGGAAGGGGAATGTCAGCAGGTAGTGAGGGAGGGGGATGAGAGTCATCCCAGAAGGTGAGGGAGAGAGGTTTTGCCGAGTCAGGGAGCGGGGCAGCGAGGGGCTGGGACCTTCCCCCTGAGGAGTCTGTGGCCGGGCGGGGTGGGGCGTGGGTGGGGGAGGGGTAGGGCGGGTGTGGCACCCGCCCCAAGGACCCTGACCCAGAAAGCCATAGGGCCTGCAGCAGCAGCAGCGGCAGCAACGGTAGCGGCAGCAGCAGCAGCATCAGCAGCAGCAGCGGCGGCGGCGGCGGCAGGCCCGGGCTCTGCGCTTTGCCACGGAACAACTGGTGCCCGCCGGCCAGTCATTCTGCTGCTGGGAATGAGGATCGAGTGACTAAGTCTCGTCCTCAGGAGACCGACGGATTCCAGTTGTTCCGCGGCGGACACTTCTCCAGGACAACTCAAGACGATTCACCCTTATAGGAGGATCTAAAGTGGGCTTATGCCCTCATGTAGGTTGCTGAGATTGGGTCAATGGGCTCCCATGGGTCACTGTGGCCACTGGGTGGTGGAGGGTGGGGGGTGGGGGTAAGGGGCGTGGGGCGTGGGGCGTGGGACTGGCGTGCTGGCTTAGTACCCGCAGGCCGGCGGCCCGCGCCGCCGCCGCTCAACGGACGAGGCTTAGTAACATGGTTGGTTACGTTTAAATTTAAATTAATTCACGCTCCCGGCGGATGTAATTTTACACATCACAGGAAACCTGCTTGAAAATGATCCGGAAAATGCATATTTCCGCTCCCTGCAGGAGCCTCGCCTGGGCGGGCCACAGTCAGCGGGCGGCGCCATCCAAGCCGGGCAAGGGACTGCCAGCACGACCAGTGCCTCATGTCCTAGCGACCATGGTAGGGGTGGGCGCCCCTCACCTCACATGATAGAGGGAGGGGGCGTGGGGGCGCACAGGACTCCATGGGGGTCAGTTAACAGTCTGCTACAGTCACACAGTCAGGCATTAGATATATCGACGACAGCCAAACTGTACAAAGCTTCTAAATGTCTACGTTTGACCTGCCTCCGGTGGACATGACTGGCTAGGGCGCCTCTTCACTCTATGACACTGACTACTATTCCTCCCAAGGCTTGTCTTTAGAAGCCGATACACTAAGTTAAGGGATCAACTCATTAACTGGCCAATTAGTGTTGTATACGTGAGTGTGTGACACCTTTGTCAACTCATAATAAAAGTGGTGACAGGAAAGTCTGTTCATCATTATGTGTTTGCACCGAGAGAGAGAGAGAGAGAGAGAGAGAGAGAGAGAGAGAGAGAGCGAGAGAGCGAGAGAGCGAGAGCGAGCGAGAGAGAGAGAGAGAGAGAGAGAGAGAGAGAGAGAGAGAGAGAGAGAGAGAGAGAGAGAGAGAGAGAGAGAGAGAGAGAGAGAGAGAGTGGGGGGATGATGAAGAAAAGATGGAAGAGGAGAAACAAGGGGGAGAGAGCGTATGAGGAAACAAGGGAGAGAGCGAATGAGGAAACAAGGGGGAGGGCGAGAATAAGGGAACAAGGGGACAGACAGACTGACGGATGGACATGGATAGACATAGATATAGACAGAAACAAGAAACAGACACGAGACAAGCGTAGACAGATAGAAGCAGTGACAGACAGACAGACGAAACAGACATAGCGAAGGCACAGTGAGGAGTGAGTGAGTGAGTGAGTGAGTGAGGGAGGGAGGGAGGCAGGAAGGAAGGAGACACTCGGCATAGGGAGCACCACTGAGTCTCCCACACGAGGAGAGACCAAGAGCCCGAGGCCGGACTGCCATAGCATCGTCCACCGAAGTCATAAGCCATTGTACCTGCTTTAATCATCCTCCTTGTTTCTTTGCATCAAATGCTTTAAGACGTCTATGGGCAGCGGGAATATTATGGTCGAGTTGTTTTCTGCCGATATGGCGTTGAGCGTCTGAAGATAGCGCAGCTGGAATAAGGGACGAACACCATTATCACCCGAGGCAATGCAGGCGATGGCGGGGCTGTTCTGGGCTGACTCAAGTCCAGGCGGGCTCGAGGGGGTGGGGAGGGGGAAGTCCGGGGCTGGCAGCCAGGGGTGAAGGGAAGGGGAAATAAAACTGCAGAAGCTAAGGATGGCAGCTGGAGGCAGAGCGGGGCGAGGGGGAGAGCAGAGGCCGAGGCAGTGACAGGTTTTGATCCCACTATGCCTGGCACTAAGCTGCCTCCCAAAGACAGCCAGCAGTCGGTAATCCAGCCGCCCATCGCCCCGCCAGCGACTGCTCAGTCCTCTTCCCTCAGGGTCATTTCCTTGATGTGAACCGACAATTTCCACAGAGAAGGATGGGGGTGGGGATGGGGTAGGGTGTGTCGCGGCGTGAGCAGGGCAAGGAGCACCCCTGACCATCGCTCCTCAGGGCCAGGGTTCTCCTCGCTGACCCGGCCTGTTTAGAGCCAAGGCCCCGCTGCACCTGGCTGGCCCTCGGACTCTCCCCCTCACCTCCATGTGGGGCGGAGAGGTGTTGTATGTACCTGTAAAACCTCATCCGTCCAAAACACGCACATGGGTACACAAGGGAGGGGTGTGGTGGGGGTGTGTGGAGGAAAAAATACACTAATATGCGGGCGAGCGTCCTCACCCACTCTAAGAGACAGAAGCGTGAAGCTGTAACACAAATAAAGGACTATAGGCGACAGCTGTACAAGTGGGTGGCGACGCCGCTGCCCGGCCCTGCTGCCCTTGGCCCGCCTTGATCCGCGGTTCATCTATTGACTTTTAATTTGATCCAAAGTAAAAGTTTCAGGATTATCACAAACATCTACTTAAAGCTGGCTCTCCGAGGTCCTCCCCGCAAGCCTTGTGCCCCGCACTTTCATTCAGACCAGGGGCAGCGCCCCCTCATCCATACATACGCACGGGGCCTATGTCGCCGAGGAGGCAGGAGGGCAAGGGGCAGCGTGGGGTGGTCGGGCGGCAGTGTGAGCGTGGACGAACAATTTTATTACATTACTGAATGAAGGGCGGATGGCCATAACAACAAGAAGAGAAGGAGGGTTGGCGGGAGGTGTTTGCCTGGGCGGGGAGCAAGGGGAGGGAAAGCGTTACGGGGATGGGGCGGGACAGACAAGTGATATAACTGGCGAGTTACCTGAAGAGCAGCTGGGGACTCATTGATGACGTCTGCAGCCTCCTTGAGGGCCCTGGAGGCTCGCTGTTCACCCTCGGCGGCGATCACCTTGGCTCGGGCCTCTCGCGCTGCCTCGGCCTCGGCGGCCATGGCTCGCTGGAGTTGCACCGGCAGCCTCACGTCCTTGCTGCGAGGGGCGACGGGCATCAGACTCATTGTTACACTAAACACATTTCCCTTCACCAGGACGGAGTTTAATACACCACAACACAGGATGTATACCTACGCAAACGCATAGTTTATCCACTGTACTCCAAGGTCTTTCATAGATATGAGAGACCTTGTGTACTCAACCTCATGCCGTCACGGCGCCCACTGGTTGCGCCTGGCCCGGGCCGGGCTGAGGGGTGGGTGCGCGCGTAGATTGGTAGTTATAAATGACGGAAGTACCTTGTTAGCACTTTCTGATATGCTGAAAACTATACAACATATAACTATAAAATATTTTGAAATATGATGCAATACACACACACACACACACACACACACACACACACACACACACACACACACACACACACACACACACACACACACACACACACACACACACACACATACATTTGTTATACAGTCACACAATTATTCTTCCACTAGCATTTATCTCGTTATACATTACACTCAGAAAAACTATCAATTGGACATTTTGCTAAACTAAAACCGCATTGGAAACAATGAGTACTTTATAAGTGTAGTGCACGTGTACTGTACACACACCCAAAACCCTTCCTGGTATTTTGAATTAACCTGAACCTGAAAGAAAGAATGGACTGGGACAACTCACATCTCGACGCGCTCCACCTTGACACCCCAAGGATCCGTGGCGTCATCCAGCGAACTCTGCATGGTAGCCGAGATAGACTCTCGCTCGCTCAGGATCTCAGCCAGGTTGCGTGTGCCAAGCACGTTGCGCAAGGTGGTGGCGGCCAGCAAGCGGGTGGAGTGGCTGGGGACGGGGCAACAGAGCGTTAGCAGGAGCAATGGTGTGGCTGACAAGGGCACGTACCTATCTCAATTATGTTTCTCTTAAAGTGATTACGTTAAATAAGTTCAAAAGTATAGATGGTGAGAATCTTGAAAGGCTTGACTAGTTCAGTGGGTCTTTGCAGTGAAATACTATCAAGTGACTGTTTTCTGTGAGGCAAGTGAAGCTACGAAGCAGAAGTTAGTCAGAACAGGTGGTGGTCTACTCAGTGCTGATCCACATACATAATCTGACTGGTTTATTTGCAGCGAAGCCAAACTTAGTAAGATGTACAACTATTTGACAGCTACACATGTTAGGTTTATAG
>JAXIVD010001465.1:62500-85328 GCA_036785275.1 Cancer borealis | reverse complement strand
ATAAGAAGGAACTATTTGCTGAAGGAGGTCAGTCATTATTATTATTATTAGTAGAGTAGTAGTAGTAGGATAGTGTAGTAGTAGTAGTAGTAGTAGTAGTAGTAGTAGTAGTAGTAGTAGTAGTAGTAGTAGTAGTAGTAGTAGTAGTAGTAGTAGTAGTAGTAGTAGTAGTAGTAGTAGTAGTAGTATTTTACATCTTCACCATAACGCTCTAGAGAATTCAGGGTTATATTTTTGCATTACCTGGTGCCTTTTGAGAAGGTTTTCTTGATTACATTTCCGTCGCAAATTCTTAGTTAGTGAAATAGATATTCAATGTTTTCTGTGAGACTTTCTCTTCGAAAAATAATGTTTAGTTTGGTTTAAACAAGGTTATGTTATTTGTCAATGTAGGTTAAGGTTTGGTTATGTCAGGTTATATTAATATAGAAGCTATCAAATGTTCTCTATGACCAAAAGTAGGGAGTTGGCAGTCCCGAAACGTAGACGTAAACAAACGCCATTATGGTGAAGATGTAAAATTTTACCTTATTATTATTGTCATAGCCTAGGTTACAATCGTTGTCATCCTGCACGTTCACATCACCTTAGCAATCAAGTTATAGAATGAACATGTTACCCTACAACCCTGCAACTGGAAAACAAAGAAAATGATACCAAAGGAACGGAAACTACTGTGTAATGAAACACATCAGTTGGTTAAGAAAAGGTAAAGCACACACACACACACACACACACACACACACACACACACACACACACACACACACACACACACACACACACACACACACACACACACACACACACACACACACACACACACACACACACACACACACACACACACACACACACACACACACACACACACACACACACACACACACATTTATTCCCAAAGTAAAAGATGAGAGTTTCTAGCCTTCCCTTAACCTGCACTTTGCTATGGATTTCATTGATGTTTTCCAGCCCCGTAAGCTTCTTGTGATTGAAGACTCTATACGTTTGGAAAGAGATAAACTATTACCTCAAGAACCCATAGTTTACCTTCTGCACAAATCCCTTTATCGAGCAGAGTGCAAGGGAAGATGTACACCTCTGTTTTCTATGCGACGGATGTCATACTATAAGAAATACATATTGGATTTATGAATTTCCAGTAAGCAGTAACGGATAACTACACCTTGACAGTGATGAGGTAGAGGATCTCACCTGTATAAACTCACATACATTTATTTCTAAGTGATAATTAAAATCTGTACCACATTACTTTTCATTCTGGTGATTAGAAGGAATATGTTTACCTCATTCCCCTTGATCGTTTGTCTATATGGCAGATCCAGATGGTCAAATGTTTTCAGCCTCCCTTGTTAAGTCACATTTACTACTACTACAAAGTCCTTGTTGAGGTACGTGCACCAAATATGATTTACATGCACTAAGTGGGGTCTCGTCAGGTCCATGCACACGGACCTGAACAATGAGGCATCCAGAGCTCGTAGCAAAACTTTACTCAAAGCAAACTGTACTCCTTACTCCTAAATACTAGCAGAAGTAATTGCTATCCTGCGTTATTAGCAGTGGAAGTTTAGTATAAAATTAGTAAAGTAGTATCAAAGTAGTACAGTAATTAAGTTGATACCAAAAGCGAAAGTAAAAATGAAAGCTGGTTACTTTGAGAGCAAAGTCGCCATTTAGGAGTAAACGTTGCTTTGAGAGTAAGTGCAGGATACTGGCCTTGGAAAACAAAGATTAACACATCCACACATGCATACAAATTTCAAAATACTGTTATATGGGGTTGTAGGCAGTGTGGCAAGGTTATGAAAACTTCGGAGACGTGGTGTGTGGGTTTATTACACAATAAAACAGAGGAGCGACGAATAATATGACCTTGCCGTAGAAAGATTGATGCCCAACTGAAGCGAGCAAGTCAAAGCAGGTCGTCGCTTGCATCGACACAGTTACCAGACGTTACAATACAAACATATGTGCGCGCCAAACATGAACATAGTAACAATAATATAATGATATACATATATACCTCAGCTCCCTACAATATCCTTCAGTTTTAATTTCTTCGTCAGACCGAATCCCCCCAGAACAGTAGATGGAGTGGAATACAGTAACTGAAATATGATTTTGTTTAATTTTTTGTATGCAATTTATTCATATTCAATAACGAAGTTTTTTTTCCTCGTAGTGTTCATTTACCCACATGAGGTTTTTTTTTCAAACAATTAGTGGCGATGCCTCGGATGTTAAGATTTAGTCCTTCTTCGTCTTCCTTGAACCGCAACAGCAACGAACCAGGAATCGTAGGATCTTATAGGAAAGCAAGGAGACCATACCTGCAATCAGCAATGTTATCACCACCAGCAGCACCCAAACGTCCACGTTGTACAGCTGGTACCTGGAGACAACAAGGAAAAGACAATGCATAATGCCCTCCTCATGACCAAGCTTCTGGATTATTTGGTGTTTGCTGAGAGTGATGCCACCAATATATTATTATTTCTCATAACATTCACGGTGGATCTCTAAGAAGGCAGCTGTGGCAATACTTACTGTCTAGCGCTGGGTTAATGATAATGGATGGGTGGAAATTTAAAGAATGTAAAGGCAACATGAGTGGCTGAGAGGACTGTTGATTTAAAGAATGCACAAGATATCTGGGTTAGCATGAAAAGAGGGGACGGCAGCGGAAGACTGGACGAACTTGTTTCCTGACACGAGACATCCTTCCATGTCAGTCTTGTTACCGCCCTTGAATCTCGCATTAATTAAGGATAAATGACAGGAAAGAGAAACAAGACACTAACCAGGGCATATGGGTGGCAGGGCATCGAAGGTGGACTGCTCCTTGGTGTCGCAGGACGTATTCCACCCAGTATGTTGTCCAATCTCCAGGTGACACTGGCTGGTCCCGCATCACCATGGATCGCCACTGCACCTCATCTCGCATACTGTGTAGTTAGAGTATAACAACACCTACATAATCTGGTCACCTGCATCACCACTCAGCTCTTGATCTTAGTTTTGACCAGCGCACATAGGTACACTTTCGTTACAAACTATGTGAAAATTCAGTTCTATATTTATCGCGGTCTCACTAATCCATGAAATATACTCGAATGTGACATGATGTTAACATTCGTGGTCTTACCTGGTGTTAGTCATGACGTGCAGGATGTGGCCACGAAGGGTGTCATATGTCAGGTCGTCCCAGTGAAGAACGCGTCCCCATCCCTCCTGTTCCACCTGCTGCACGTTGTGGTGTTGGTCTGAGAAGACTGGCATGCCCACAACCGGAACTCCGTGGAAGGTGGCCTCAAGGGTGCTAAGTAGACCCCCGTGTGTTATGAAGAGGCGAAGCTGTGAGTCACCTGACCATAAGAATGAAAGCAGGGAAGCAATCAATCAAGGCAGTATCTAGACTAGGTTCACTGCAATCTGAGCTAGCCAGTGTTTAATATAACAATAGTATATATATAGCTTATAGCGATGCATGTAGTGGGTGCAACATTTACCAAGAATATCCTGCTGGGGGAGCCACTTGGACAGCCGCACATTAGGGGGAAGGTTCTCCATTGTGTCCTCGTCCCACTTCCATAAGACTCGCTGTTCTAAGGAACCGAACACCTCCACCAGTATCTTTCTGTACCTGGTAAGGCAAATTTAATAGTATTGAGACATCTGTGTTTTCTTACGAACGACTATTTCCAAATGGTTATTGTCACACTCACTTCTCGGGCAAGTTGGAGGTTTTGGCAAGAGTACCGAGGCTGAAGAGTATGAATCCCGGTTTTCCAGCCTCGGTGATCCACTGCTGCAGGTCCTGGCGGCGATGTCAAGGCAAGTTAGTAGCAAAGTGAAGGATGGCGAACAACGTGCAGAAGGAAAAAATTGACAGAGGAATATAAATGGAAGATAATTTTTGAGAGATAGGGCAAGCTTGTAACAGCATTTTGATGGAGGTTATTGTATTAGTAGAGGGGACGGATAAAAAAAGACTGGTTCAAAATACAAAATTAAAGAATTACCTGAGGGAGAGGCTTGGCGGGTCGGCAGTGTATTCCCCCAGCGTGCACCACCGTGGGCGTGTAGGGCAAGGTTGGGTTCTCCAGTGTTCTAACGCTGCAGAAGACGAAGGGAATCAGGAGTTGTGTGCAGAGCTCTTACCTGCACGGCAAGGTTTATTTTCTTGTACATACTTACCTGTTAGTGATGAAGAGGCTGCTGTTGAGTCTGAGTTCCATCAGGCTGGGCATGTCCTCAGGGCACAGCTGACGCGCGCGACATTCTGCATCCACGCTGATAATGTAGTTCAGTAATTTAACTAAGACATCCTCCATGTTGCTGTCGCGATTAACTTATTATTCAGACTTTATTTATGTGTAATGGTGGTTACGATTCCATATCAATCATTATTTGCTTTCATATTTTCAGATTCATTAATTGGCTTTAATGATAAATTAATTGCAAGTGCGTTAAACTTTTGTGATGATCACGTGTAATTGTTGAAATTATGCTTCAGAGGGAAGCCGATTAAACACACCTTGCGAGATGGAAAATGCTTCGAAGCTTTTGCAACAAGAATGACGTCATCACAGTGCCAGTATCAGGATAATATTTCAGTATTGAATAAAACTATTTCACACAAAATGTATTATTACAACGCCAAGAAATTATACCATTTAATTATTCCAATTGACTCCAATTCGCTAAGAGAAGTTCCTTGGTATAAAATGCGATGATAATACTGTATTTATATAATAAATATAAATTGTACGTATATGTCTCTCTCAGAAAACAAAGATACATCGTTTGCTAATATAAAACACATGTAATATGGAAGTGCATACATTACCTGGGCAGGTAGGACCAATCATTGACTGCTTCTTCCACAAGGTAGTGCAGTTGTTGGATTATCCTGCCGTTGAAGGATAGTGGATAACCCAGATTGAGCATGCCCCTGCCTGTGAGAGACAAGAAATACGGGGTACCGGCCAGGTTGCTGTTACCTACATGAACCATGTTGGGGTTCACGTAGATGTAAGGCACCTGTCAGGGAGCAGAGGTTAGGAACACTGCATGTAGTCAGTAGACATTTGGAGGTTAAATGATTTTGATTCGATGTTCAAAGTTACACTAATACATATTTTTTATACAAAACGTTTTCTGGTGATTATTCATATGAAATTGTATTTAAGTATCTCAATTATTTTTCTTGTTTGAGCTGTATGCATTCAAAAAATTGACTACGAGTATTAGAAATATAGTTACCTTCAATTTGTGAACAAATGAAAGAAAACATTCCGTCATGTATATATACATCATCACCAAGTCGAACTCTTCGTTGAACAGATCCTGTACGTCCTTGGCCCTCAAAGCTCGGTTGCAGGAGGTAAGTATAGAAGGATAGAGATCCCATGATTGCTTTTCCAAACTGGTATTAAATAAGTTTGACATGGAATCAAAAATGTTGCCGTCCGGAACGACTACCTCCCGGATGTTTGGATGCTGGCGTGAGGACTGGAACCCCGTCACAAGAGTCACCTGCGAGGATTCAGAAAGGAAACACGAAATGTCACTTTTGCGACAAGAAACATGGAAGACTTCATAATTAAGCAATAAAACAGTGATTCAAAAGTTGACAGCTTAAGCCAACAAATGAAAAATAGCATAACTTCGGGTTGCGTCACTCACCGTATGGTTCTTTTGAATCAAATTTTCTGCGATAGCCATAAAAAAATGTTTGTGGCTCCTGGTACCAATAGGCTGTATCATCAAGATCCGCGCACTTTTTGCCTCCTGCACCATTGACACAACTGTCACCACCACTGCCACCACCAAGGGTGTTGCCGCTAAGAGTCTCATTCCACTTTTACAATAAGTACATTCGTCTTTTAGCAGGTTTTCACACAAGATGTACCTATTCGTGGTTAGATGTGACTGTGTATCACAAGATAATACCACGACCCTTGAAGCTGAGTACAACGAAGATAGGTTATCTGCCTTTAGAAACACCAACTCAGTTTGCCTCCGTGTGGTGTTGAATGAAACACAGGCGCCCCATAGGTTCTATATTAGGTGTTGAACAGAGGAGTACAAGTGGTGCTTACGCCTTAGGGGCCAGCCAATCATCCACTAATGTACACTGCTGCCTTTGAAAATACCACCAAGCGTACGGTTGCTGGTTAGACATTAGGCAAAGCTAATACATTATCCTACAGGTTATCAGTAGTTGCCACTGCTTGTGAGCAAAATTAAAGTTAAATAGAATTAAATAGATGATAAGTTCATTATGATTCCTATGCACTAGCTTGAGTGTGACAATAATTACCTTAATTTTAAATAAAACAGCCATCTACGTATAACATTGCATAAACCGCCTCTAAGTGTGAACTGTATCGTAAGTTATCAGTTAATCTGTCAAATATGATGACATGATTCTTCAAGTACTTACTCAACTTGGGGAATTACCTTGAAGTAATGGTGGTGATTAGAGCATGGACTCAGATACTCAGAGGATAAGTTGTTGACAGTATCGTTGTAGCTGTTCTGGTTGAGTGCGAGGCTCGATGGGAAAGTGACAACCATCATTTGTGCACCTCACTTGCAACACACTGATCCCTATCCATGGCGATGGTTGTGCATGGATTGCATGCAAATTAAAACTCATGAGTCAGATTCGCACAGATGATAATTTTACTAATTTTTTCGCTGAAGTTGATAAGATTTGCTGGCAGTTTTTTTTGTCAACACCATATGCAAGTATGTATCGATCATGAATGAAATTGTCATTCACTGCCCATAGTGTATTTTACAAGGATGCATTGCATTCATACAAACCCATTTTATGTGTGCATTTCGTGTGTGTTTGATTGGCTTCACGCGACGTGGGAAAAGTAAGACCATTGCTTGGTCATGCATGGTCTGTGTTGTTCTATTTCCTATTGTTTGTCAATTTAGACACGAGGATTTGGTAGCCATTACCAAGATGGGATAAGTTATCAGCCTCTGGGCCATGAAGTTATCCCCAAAAGCCAAGGTGTCACCGGAAGAAAGTGTTGGTCAGTCCTTGGACGGCGTACACTCACCTCACTCGCCTCATTGTTATTTTACAACTTTCGCCCTTCAATGACGATTGCCTTATCATTCTGACTGTGCGATGCTTGCTGGTCAAGTGCCACAGATTAGGGAGTCTGTGATAGCAATGCCTGGCCTTCGGATTGTTGATTAAATCCATCAAGTCCGTTGACAACGAGTACTTCTCATGCATGGTCATTCTGAGTCTCCTTCTTAATGCAGTAGTGTTGTCACTCGTTATTATGTAACTATGTTTTTGCATTTTTCTAATTAGTATGTTTTTTAAAGATAAAATCATCAATTTAGATATTTTTTAGATCAATTAGTTTTAACATTACTTCACAAGAAGTAAATATTTTTTCATATTTTTAATTGAAGGCATCTGATACATTATGGAACTCAACTTTCAAGTAAAAGTCAAACACACATTTAGACATCATGTTATGCGCTGCAACTACCTACATGCGATTGCATTCTAGAACTAGTTAAATTATATTTTTCACAAGGCGACAAATTATCTATTCCACACAAACACACACACACACACACACACACACACACACACACACACACACACACACACACACACACACACACACACACACACACACACACACACACACACACACACACACACACACACACACACACACACACACACACACACACACACACACACACACACTCTCACTCTCACTCTCACTCTCTCTCTCTCTCTCTCTCTCTCTCTCTCTCTCTCACTCTCTTTCTCTCTCTCTCTCACTCTCTCTCTCTCTCTCTCTCTCTCTCTCTCTCTCTCTCTCTCTCTCTCTCTCTCTCTCTCTCTCTCTCTCTCTCTCTCTCTCTCTCTCTCTCTCTCTCTCTCTCTCTCTCTCTCTCTCTCTCTCTCTCTCTCTCTCTCTCTCTCTCTCTCTCTCTCTCTCTCTCTCTCTCTCTCTCTCTCTCTCTCTCTCTGTGTGTGTGTGTGTGCGTTCCTGAGCATACAAAACAATACATGTAGTGTTTAATTTTTTTATGGTGGTCGTGTTACTCCATTAATGGATGTCCTTATCACATGCTGACAGACAGTGCGTCAGAGACTAAGCCTCAGTCCTCCTTTGTCTTCTTGGAACCTAAACAATAACGCAGTAAAGCTCGAAGAATCTTGTAGGAGAGCCAGGATACCATCCCAACAACTACCATGGTCGCCGTCCCCAGCAGCGTCCACACGTCCACGTTGTACAGTTGATACCTGCACCAAGGAACTGTTGCTTTAGTCGACTCCTAAAACCAACTTTTGTGGAGAATGGAAGAGCTCACCTTTGATCGTCCATAATCTGCAGGATGAAGCCGCGAAGACTGTCATAGTTGAGATCCTGAAAAGAAATGACACGTCCCCAGCCTTCGTTCTGCACCATTCGCATGTTGTGTTGTTGATCTATGGCGATTGGGATACCCAGCACTGGTACCCCATGGTAGGTGGCCTCCTGGGTGCTCAGAAGACCCCCGTGTGTTATGAAGAGGCGGAGTTGCGGGTGGCCTGTCCACGAGAAAGTGAGAAATTATATTACTACCTTTGCAGCGACACGTTTTTACCCATTCATACACTGGCAACATGTATGTATTATATTTCAAGCTACAACACAATTTTATAATTAGATGATAAAAGTAAGATGAGGTCGCACTATTTCCAATGGGAAGCAAAAATAAAGACAAAAATAAGAGTTCAAGAGGACGGGACTGTGAAGAAAACTAGATAAAGAAATAGTTATGAGAATAAATCAATCTAACACAGGTGGAAATGAGCAACTTGCTGCAGGGGAAGCAGTGGCCTAGTGGCTAGCGGTTGGGCAGACAAGCTCAGAGTCCCGAGTTCGAATCCTGGCACAGGTTGGCCACTTTTCTTTGGTAAAACTGCCGAGTGGCCAAAGATCATTCATATGCTACCATAACACTATCCTCGACGGGACTGCAAAGTGATATGCACGAAGAGCTTCCGCTGGCAGCATGAGCCTCTCAACAAGAAACGAGGCGTCACTTTAAAAAATCTAACCTGCGCTACTAACGGGCGGGGGCCGACTATCTAACGCCTCCATTAAGCCAGTGCCACAGGTTATGGACATAATAAAAAAAAATATGGGTCACTTGGTCAAAACAACCTCTAGCTCCGAGAATGGTTAATCAGATATGTTAAGTACACATGAATTAGTGCAGTTAAATGGTAAAATAAATTTTTAAAAATAAGAAATTCTTGTTAGAACCACTCATATATTTTTTAAGAAACATAAAACGAAATGCGAAATGAATGCCTAAGATTTAAATAAGGAAGATAATGAGAATGTCACACATTGAGAAAGACAAACATTCAGACGGAGAGAATGACAAATAACTCGTCTGCAACGGAACGCAATGGGAACAGGAATACTAACCAAGAATGTCCTGCTGGGGGAGCCACTTGGACAGCCACACGTTGGGTGGAAGGCCCTCCATGGTGTCCTCGTCCCACTTCCACAAGACTCGCTGTTCCAGGGACCCGAACACCTCCACCAACACCTTACGGTACCTGTTACAGTAGAGGTCTTAGTGCTACCACACTAATCTTTCTTTTCCTCATGCTAATTTGAAAACTATTGTCGTCACACACCTGTGCTACTAACAGGCGGAAGCCAACCATCTAAGCCTATATCAAGCCTATCGGCGCCACAGGTGCAAGACAAAAAGAAAAAAAAACACTCACTTCTCTGGCATGTTGTTAGATTTGACTAGAGTTCCTAGACTGAAGAGAATGAATCCAGGTTTTCCAGCCCCGTTCACCCATTGCTGCAGGTCCTGGAGGCGAGAGGGTTGGAACAGTGTTACAAGACTGGGTGAGAACTGGTGTTATGCCTAAATAGCAAGTTGGTGAATAGTAATGAAGATGTAGGATCTACCTGAGGGAGAGGCTTGGCGGGTCGGCAGTGTATTCCCCCGACGTGCACCACCGTGGGCGTGTAGGGCAAGGTTGGGCTCTCCAAAGTTCTCACGCTTGGGAAGAGTGAAAAAGTGATGATATGGTCTACTGTACCTGCACGGCAAGGTTTACTGTCTTGTACACACTTACCTGTTGGTAATGAAGAGGCTGTTGTTGAGTCTTAGTTCCGCCAGACTGGGCATGTCCTCAGGGCACAGCTGACGCGCGCGGCACTCCGCCTCATGTCTGTAGATATAATTTATTTATCATTTATATTAAAACTAGAAATAAAATGTTAATGTACATCTAATCTTTACCTATTTATTTTATTTCCACCTCTGAAAATATACTATTTATACTTTTCTCGTGAAGAAAATAAGTTACCTGGGAATGTAAACCCATTCGAGAAATGTTATGCCAAGGAGATCCGTCAGCGCACTGGACATTCTCCCGCTTAGAGTAAGTGGGTATTCAACGTCGAGTGTGTAGCTGGCCTTGAGGGACGAGAAGAACGGGGTGCCGGCCAAGTTGCTGTAACTACTTTCTACCACGTTAGGGCACATGTAGATGAACGGCACCTTATAAGGTAGAGAAGAAATAGTCACTGGTATTGTAGTAATTCTACGTATGCAAACTATAAATCAATATATTAAGCAGAATGCAGACAATTAAGAGTACAGCAAATCATACCCTCATAAATAATTAACATATTTGCCCGCTAAACTGTGCATTTCTCTATATCCAATATTTCTACATTTTACTCCCGAAAACATTGTCTCGAATGTACTAGTTTGTCGCTGAGATCGGTAAGGTAAGGAAGGTGTTCATATATAAAGAACAACGTTTAGGAATGTAATGCCAGTGATTGATCAGGATGAGTGTAGGTGGTGTTGATCGATTCATGATAGTAAAACAAATGGCGCCGCAATAATTAGTCATAAAATTTAAAAGATTTAACTGATTCATGAAATTTGAAATATGAAATACTGAAACATAACTTTATAGGAAAATAGAATATTATCAAATAAAATACTACCAAAGATGGACAACGCCAGCCTCCTGTAACAAAACATGAACGTGATGCACCTGCTTCCCGGCGCCAAGGAACACTGTCCTATCCGTCACCGTGTGGGAAAAGATTGCACGACCACACATGATACTAACAATTCGATTCAAGAAAAGAAAAGCATCAATGGATCCACAAATACAGTATGGAGAGAGATTTCCAGAGAGGTCGGTGATAGTGGTTCTGGTGACTGACCAGTATAAGAACCTTAAATTTTCCAATCTGTGAAGAAAGATTCTTCACTTGACTTTTAAATTGTATAAAACACTTTCCTCTTGATGAAAGGTGACTCGCACTACATGTTTGAGTTAAATTATTTGCAGTGTGGTCACTTTGGGGAGTAATTAATGCATCTCATAACCATATCCTACGTTTCAGTATTATGAACACCAGGATATAAGAGTATTGACAGTCAATAACCTTACCTTCAGCTTGTGTACGAATGACAGGAAGCATTCTGTTAAACTCATATACAACATGACCAGGTCGAATTCTTCCTTGAAGAGTGCCTGCACCGCACTATCACCTAGAGCGTCGCTGCAGGCTGTGATCATGGTAGGAAATAATTGAAACGGCATCTTCATTAGGCTGCTATTGAACAGGTTTGGCATTGCTTTTATAAATGCACTCTCACCCACCATTACTTCTCGGATGTTGGGATGTTGACGCGACGAAGGATACCCAGTGATGAAAGTCACCTGAGATGCCCAAGAGATGAGAAACAATTATAATTATCATTAAGGCGACAATAAACACGATTTTCTACCTCACTTTAGCTTAGATTATAAAAACTAAGAATGGATTCCAACCCAATACAGACTAGTGTATATTTATAAAAATAAAAAAATGTCCTTAGGATTTTCGTTTGGTGATATCTTTTTTCTGACTTTGCACTTTGGTGATGCACTACAGTATTATTGATGCATTGAATTCAATAAGCTGAATTATCTCACACTTTTGTAGTTCCTGTGAGCATCAAATGTATCAGTTTGTAAAGAGTCAATTCCAAAAAAGCAGACAATAAACAACAACTAGTGTGTAGCTTTGAGTTTACTTTTAACCACAGAAACATTGCCTTCCTTTGATTGGGTCTTACCTTCAAAAACAAACCCCTTGCACGCCTTGCACTTATAAAAGTATGCACCGTACATGCGTCTATCGTAACGCTCCCCTTACCGTGTGGTTCCTTTGAGCCAAGTATTCCGCGATGGTCATAAAAAGATTGGCGTGACTTCTGGTGCCAATTGGGTGTACCATTAGGATTCTTGCGGTCCTTACATTCTCTGCCATGGCAATCATCACCACCACAACCACTACCACAACCACCGGTGTCTTCGTCAACTGCCTCATAACACCTCGCTCAGTCTGTAGAACACCAACAAGAAGGAACACCTTGCTTGTAACGTGTGTTGCTCTCCTGTATGAGTTTGAGTGATATTTTCTACATTGTTTATACAGATGAGATAACTTATCACAACCTTCTACTGATTATACTGCTGGACTCTCTGTACCAGTCAACATATACGGAATAATACAGGGTAGCAATCATTGTGTTAAAACTTTTCAAAATTATATTGTCATTGGTAAAGTGAAACACATAGTCATGCAAGCTTTGATTTACATCGTATCTGTCTCGTCTCGGCTGTAAGGGCTATAAGGGTAGACTGTCCCCGATGCTAGTGAAGACGGTGTTCGTTTTTTTACTGTTGTTTCTTTAGCGGACAACCTTACCATAGCCAATGTATTAATGATAAGTGATTGCCAGACTAACATTGTAGATACAACGATTTATTGATTGATTATACAGATTTACTTGCCTACGCACATACATACATACATATATACATACATACATACATACATACATACATACATACATACATACATATATACATGAATACCTGCACGTAAATGTTGCATACATACATGTGTAGATGTATTATCATTGAGTCTTTTCCATTGTTTTCTATGCATAGTGTTGTCACATATTACAAGATTTTTCTTAAAACCAATTCAACTGGAGCACAAATACAGTAACTGCGATTTTCACTTGGTCTAAAAATGTACAACAAAGGAGAATAGCTGGAATGAAGTATTTGGATCTGCGTCTTTGTCAGAGAGATCATTGTGTTGCATCGTATTTACAGTGACGGTGCTTCTTAAGATATACACCGTTGGCACTGCTCTCGACGTAAACCAATCTCCTGTTGGTTTGATGAGCAGAGGGCATGAAAAATTTACACATTGCAATCCAGTATGTATGTCTTGATTTATGTCTAACATTGTATTTTTTATCACTGATAGTTTAAAGTATCCTCAGTCTCAACAACTTTCGTAAGTTTTTTGAGAAAATGTTTCCTCAGCAAAGTGAGATGAGACATTTTTTCTATCCTCAAGGCGTTGTTCCCGCAAATTATTTTCCAACGCTACGTGATGATGCTTTAAACCATAACTGTCAATCATTCTTCCTCTTTTTTGATCCGCAACACCAATGGACCAAGACTACAAGAATCCTGTAGGAGACCCAGGAAACAAGGCACGAAGTCATCATCGTCACTACCACCAGCAGCACCCACACGTCCACGTTGTACAACTGGTACCTGGACACATGGGAAAAGAAAATAGGATGCATTCGGCCCTCCTGCCCCACTGGGAAGCTCGTTTTAATATGCAAGGTCCCTGGAGGCAAGAATGGGTCAAGTAACAACATGATATATATCTTTTAACCCCTGGCGCTGGTAGGCTTACTGGAGGCCTTAGATGTTTTGAACTCCGCCTGTTAGTAGAGCGGGTTTATAATTTTTTTTATAGTGACGCATTATTTTTCTTTGTTATCTCTAATGTTGAGGAAGAGAGAGAGAGAGAGAGAGAGAGAGAGAGAGAGAGAGAGAGAGAGAGAGAGAGAGAGAGAGAGAGAGAGAGAGAGAGAGAGAGAGAGAGAGAGAGAGAGAGAGAGAGAGAGAGAGAGAGAGAGAGAGAGAGAGAGATAATCTTTAGCCACTCGGCGGTAATACCAAAGAAAAGTGGCCAGTGGATATCGGGACTCGAACCCGGGACCTTAGGTTCACATGCCCAAACGTTAGCTAATGTACTCCCGCCTGCCCAATATGGAGATGGAAATAACAGGAAATGAAAGGACAATATGTGAACATAAAGCGATTCGGATGTTATTTAATGGACATCCAGAATGGAACAAAATTAAATGAACAGATCAACATGAATAAGGTGTTTGTTGGCACTAACCAGGGGATGTCCATGGCAGGAGAGCGGAGGTGGGTTGCTCCTTGATGTCGTAGCACATATTCAGTCCAATAGGTCGCCCAGTCCGCCGTTGTCATTGGTTGATCACGCATCACCTTGGCGCGCCGCCGCACGTTCTCCTGCAACCTGCATTACAACATTTTAATTCTTAATAACCTCAGTTTGCCTCGCGTATTGCACGGACTTATTATTTCGAAGCTTGCGTTTGTTTATTAATATGTATGAGTTTATGAATACGTATATCATCAAAGGGTGTTAATATTACGTCGCCACACATGCACACACTTAGAATCATCTATGATCTGCAGGATGTGACCACGAAGTTTGTCATAAGTGAGGTCCTCCCAGTTAAGGACGAGTCCTCCACCTTCTTGCTGCACCATACGCATGTTGTGGTGTTGGTCAATGTTGACTGGCATGCCCAGAACCGGCACCTCGTTGTAGATTGCCTCCTGGGTGCTGAACAAACCTCCGTGTGTGATGAAGAGGCGAAGCTGAGGATGACCTGCCGACGAAGGAAGGGAAAAAAACGATCACCTCGGGAGGGACACTCCACAAATCTGTCGCATAATCACCTTGAACTCACATAGGTCGGTGATAAACTTAAAACCGCTGGTGTTCGGGGTGTATGGAGTCATTGGAGTGCTAGTTTGTCGACTGGAGAGAGGAAATCTCAAGTACTAGTTGTTTATTTATTTATTTTTTTTAAGTTTTATTATGTAATAATGTACACTTATACATGGCACATATATACAAATGTACATGTTACACAAAGCGGGGAACCCGCCGGTGTAGTAGTGAGTCAAGACACGGCGGTGTGTCCCGCGCGTGGCTTGTCTGTTACTGGTGGGTGGTGGCGGTCCTCACCACCCGTCGCCCGGCTGGGCGCGGGCGGCGATCAGCGAGGGGGGGGTGCTGTTTGCAGCACCTTCAGCAGCACATTTGTTGGTGTGCGGCGGACCAACTGGGCAGCACTTGCCTCTCGCGCCCTCAGTAGGGCGCCTCGTACAGGGTGGGCGGCGGGCGCTGGCTCTGGCCTGAGGCAGGCGGTGGCTGGGCAGGAGAGGAGGTAGTGCACCAGTGGGCGCCGGGAGCGGCCGCCGCAGTGCTCGCACCTCCCCGCCACAAAGTCGTCGTGTAGCTCTTCCCGCGTGCAGTAACCCAGCCTGACACGCTGCAGCAGCACGCTGTCTGCTCTGGGCTGGTGGTGGGCGGCGTCCAGTGGGCGGTAGGCGGTGGCTGCAGTATACCACGCCGCTTGCTTCTTGGACGCCTCCCATTCCTGGTGTTGCTGGTGGGCGTTGTGAGCGGCCATGCGCTTGGCCTGCGCCTTGAACTGCTGCAGGCTGGGGCGCACAGTCCAGGTGATGGTGGGGCCGTGGGCGGCTCCCTTGGCGGCCTCGTCGGCAGCCTCGTTACCGCGCACGCCCACGTGGCTGGGAATCCAGTGGAGCTGGACCCGCCTGCCCTGTGCTGCCAGGTCCTGCAGGGTGCCCAGGATGGTGGTGGTGAGGTGGATGTTGTCCCTGGTATGGGCGTGGGCGTGCTGCAGCGCTTGCAGCCCCGACCTGGAGTCCGTGTGTATCACCACTGTGGCCTCCCGGCGGAGCAGAGCGTGCTGAAGGGCGTGCAGGATCGCTACCAGTTCTGTCTGGAGGGTGGAGCAGTGGTCTGACGTCCTCCACGCCCGCGTCAGACCGCTCATAACGAAGGCGGCGCCGGACCTCCCGCTGTCGGGATCGACGGAGCCGTCGGTGAAGTAGATTGCGCTGCCCGGCTCCGTGACCTCAGACATGGATCTAAGGGCGTGTTGGCGTAGCTCCTCGGTGAGGCAGTGCACCTTGCTGGCGGGCAGCTGTGTGGCGGTGAAGTCGGCGGCGGGGAGCTCCCATGGTGGTGGTGGAGTGTAGGCAGGGTGGGGGGTGTCAGGGTCACACCACAGCCAGTTCTCCGCCTGGCTGAGGGTGGTGGCTGCTAAGGTGACGTTTATGAGCCACCTGTTGTTGCGCAGACACTCGATGCCCTGCGCCATGGCCACCCGGAGTCTCTTCTGCGCCACGCCCTCCACGTCGCGCTGGAGCACTCTGGCCACCCGGCAGGCCACGATGCACTTCACCCTGGCGGTGAGGGGCATCAGGTGGGCCTCGCTCTGCATGACACAGGCGCTGCACCACCTCGGTGCCCCCAACATGGTCCTCATGGCTGTGTTCTGCACCACCTCCAGGCGCTGCTGCTGCTGCCGGGGCAGCGCCACGAGGACAGGTGCACTGTAGTCCACCAGGGAGCGCACTGCCTGCAGGTAATAGAGGCGGAGGACGGGAAAGGTGGCCCCCGCGCTCGGCCGCGTCATGGCCCTCATCAAGTTGAGCCGGGCCTGCGTCTGTTCCCTCAGGTATGTGACGTGCTGCGTGAAGGACAGCTGCCTGTCCACCCAAACCCCGAGGTACTGGTAGGAGTCGGTCCAAGCCAGCCCGACTCCCTCGACGCTCAGCAGCTGGCCGGCAGGCGTGGGAGTCTTGATGGCCATGGCCCGGGACTTCACTGCCGAGATCTTGAGCCCCAGCTCTTCGCACTTGGCGGTGATGAAGTGCAGTGCCACTTGAGTCCGCGCGAACTTGTCACCACGCCCGGTGACGACAAGGGCGAGGTCGTCAGCGTAGCTGAGGAGGATGGTTCCTTCCCGGAAGGGGAGCGCCACCAGCTGCTCCATCAGCACGTTGAAGAGGAACGGGCTGAGGATGCCGCCCTGGGGCGTCCCGTTCTCGAAGGTCAGGTAGGGAGACTTGTGGCCCTGGAACCTCACACGGGCCTGGCGCTGCTGAAGGTAGTCCTGGAGCCAGCCCAGCAGTCTCCCTCGGATGCCTTTCCTCACAAGGGCGGCGAGTATGGCGTGGGAGCTGGCCAGCTCGAAAGCCTTCTCGAGGTCGAGGAAGACTACGATGGTGGGCTGATTGTTGGCGTGAGCCAGGAGGGTGATAAGGCAGTCCGCCGTGCTCATCCCCCTGGTGTAACCGAACACGTGGGGATGCAGACTTCCCACGCTCCACTGTAGGCGACTCAGCACCATCCTCTCAGCTGTTTTTCCAGTGCAGCTCAGGAGGGAGATTGGCCTGAAGGCGGTGGGATCCTTCGGCTTGGGGATGGGCTGGATGTCTGCGACCTTCCATGAGGGCGGCAGGCGGCCTGCCTGCCACGACGCGTTGACAAGGGCCAGCAGCGCGGCGTCCCCGGCGGGCCCAGCGTGTGCCAGCATGGAGTACCGCACTCCGTCGGCCCCTGCCGCTGTGTCACGCCCACGCTTCGCCCTGGCTAGTTCCTCGAACGTGAAGGGCTGGTCCGTCGCGTGCGGCTGGTCCCGCGCCTCCCTGACCTCCTCGTCGCGCTGCGGGCGTAACTGCTGCTGGAGGTGGCGGGTGTGGGAAGGGAGCTGCTCGCTGGAACTCCTCGCTGTGAAGCAGTTCACCAGCCGATCTGCCTCTTGCTGTGGGCGTGGGTGGGCGGTTGGGCGGATCGGGGCAGCGCCTGAGGCCTTCCTGAAGCACCGCTACAGCTGGCCGAGGGAGGTGTGTTGGCTGAAAGAGGCGCACCACTCCAGCCACTTTGCCTCCCTGGCGCTCAGGGACACCTGCCGCGCACGGACCATCACGTCCTGCAGGAGCCGCAGGTTGATGGCAGTCGGGCGCTTCTCGTACAGCCTCCTGTGGACGTTGACGCGGTGATTGTGTTCCCGGACCTTCTCGTTATAAAACCACCAGTCCGGGCGCCGGCGGCGGTTCGAGGCGGTCCTGGGCATGGCCGCGTCTGCTGCACCCTCTATGGCCGCTGTGAGGTCCCTCTCCTGCTGGTGCAGGTCCATGGGCGGCACGTACGTGGACCACCACTCGTCGAGGGCGGCTTGGAACTTGGCCCAATCCGCCCTCCTGACGTTCCACTGCGGCGGCGGGGGAGGGGGGACTGGTGGGGCCACAGTGAGGGTGGTGAGGGTCCCGTAGTGGTCGCTGGTGAGGGTGGGGTGGACCTGCCAGGTGGCGCCGGGCAGTATGTCGCCCGACACCAGCGTGAGGTCAAGCCGCCCCCCCCGGAAGTGCGTGGCCTCCCCGGTGTTGAGGAGGTGGACGTGAGGGAGTTCCTCGAGCAGGTCGGCCAGGTGGCGCCCAGTCGCGTTGGTGGGCGACACAGAGTGCAGCACCGGGTGGTGGGCGTTGAAGTCGCCCGCCACAAGGAGGCTGGAGTGGGAGGCGAGGGAAAGCAGTTCCCCCGCCTCCAGCAGGTATCGCTGGCTCCTGTATACGTTGTATACGATGAGAGGGAGGGGCCCCAGCTGCAGCTCCAGTGCCAGGACCTCCACGCCGTCCCCACAGTGCACGGGTATGGCGATCCTGTTGTGCGGGATGGTGCTCCATATGAGGGCTGCACAGCCACGCCCGTTTCCGTCGCCGGCCGGAAGCGAGTGGAGGGTGTAGCCTGCCACTCGCCACTCAAACTCGACCGATGTGAGCGTCTCCTGCAGGAGAACCAGGTCCTGGTCCTCCTGGAAGACGGCTTGCAGTACCTGGTGTTTCTTGGGGCGGAGGCCCTGCACATTCCACTGCAGCACCCTCAGCGTGGGCGCCGGCGCGTGGGCTGGATGGGCGGTGCTTTCACTCCGCACCTCCATCTTGGTTGTGGGCGTGCGGTGGGTGGAGAGGGTATTGGGTGGGCTCCCTCGTCGTTGAAGCTGATGGTGGGGGTTGGAGAGCGCCCCCTGAGACGTCGGTGAGCATCTCTTCGTGGAGGAGTGCTTCGAGGTCCTGCTCGGTGATGGCTGCGGTGCCCTGCCGGCGGTCAAGCAGCCTCTTTACCAGTCGCACCACACACACGAGGATGACGTCTACAATGGCGTTGCCCTCTTCATTCAGTCCCTCACCAGAGGGGTCGAGACTCTGTCGGTGGTTGGGCATTGGGCAGCGCCGTGGGCTGCTCCTCGACGAGGCGGGCGTGGTGGGCGCGGTCCCTGCGTCCCCCCTCCTCTGTGGCTGGGGGACCAAGGAGGTGGGAGGCTGGGTGGAGGTGTGGGCGGAGTTAACGGTGGTGCGGCTGCTGGTCGCTGCCTGCCCCTCCCCCCGCCCTCCCTCGACCTGTCCTGAGCCGGGCCGTTGAGGGGTGGGGGGCGGGTGGGAGGCCGGCCTGTCTGGTGGCGTGGGAACAAAGCGTCGTCTGCCTTGTTGCTGGGGGGGTTCCCTCTGCTGCTGCTGCTGTGGTAGTCCGCTCGCTGCCTGCCACTCCCCCTCCCCTGGTCCGCCCTGACGTGTGCCGGGCCGGCCAGGGGTGGGGGGTGGGTGGGTGACCCATTCTGACCTGGCTGGTGGTGGCGCGGGAACAAGGTGGCGGTTTCTCTGTTGCTGGGGGTGGCCATGTGGTTCCCTCTGCTGCTGCTGCTGCTGCTGCTGCTGGTGTCCCTGTGGCATCCTCCTCATGCGTTCGGGGCACTTCACGTTCCACGCGTGGTGCCCCTTGGTGCAGTTAGGGCACCGTGCCGTGGTGACCTCGCTGGCCTTGTGGCGATCGATGCACTGCTCCGTGGGGTGCGCTTGGCTGCATACGCCACACCTGACGGGGTGTTGGCACGTGGCCTGGAGGTGCCCGAAGCGCTGGCACTTGCAGCACCTCACAGGCTCAACCTGGTAGGGGCGCAGGGCATAGCGGCCCCAGCTGCCCAGGTCCAGCTTGGGGGGCGGCGGCCCCTCGTACACCAACAAGATCTGCCTCGTGGGGACCTTGTCTCTGTGCGCCCGAAGCCGTGTTGCCGAGAGCACGTGGGGGTGGGCCTCGACAGCCTGGAGGGGGAGGGTGATGGGGTAGCGCTCCAGCACCACCTTGTGCCTCCTCACGCTGGGGTCGAGCAGGATCACACGGTCCCCTTCCTCGGCGAGGCGGCGCAGCAGGGCCTCCGACCAGTCGTCCTTCGGGGTGAGGACGTATTCGCTGGTGAGCGTGGGGCGTACGTTTATACGCAGGGCAGGGTGCGTGCTCTCCAGCTCCGTCACAGTCTGGTATGCACTGGTGGTGTCGTGCTGGTGCACAAGCTTGAACTTGGGCCGGGGGCCTCGTCGGGAGTTCAAGACCGTTTCCCAGCCTCCCTCGTCCTCCTGCTGGGCCTCGGTCTGGGGGCTCTCGTCGATAACGAGGCGACCGCTATCATCGCTGGGGGCCTCCTCTGCGTGGGAGAACTCCGGCTCCAAGCTGCGGGCGGTCCTCTTCGGCGTGGAGGTCTCCGCCGGTGATGCTGAAAGTGAGCGGTTCAGCGTCCGCTTAACCCCTGGGGTGGCTACGGGCGCCAGCCCTTGCACTGCACTGGTCACTGAGGTCATGGTGGCGTTGCAAGGCACACACTATCACTGTTACTGAGGGCATGGAAGCGAGGGGCACGTGTCACTAAGCGCGTCGGACATGCGAGTTCACAACAAAATCGTGGGGTGGTGGTGGTGGAGTGAGAGCGTCGTGAGAGCTTACAGCCAACACGTCCTTCCTCTCTCGCGACCCGCGCGCAACAAATATAGAATATATAAATAAAACTAAAATTTTAACAAAAAGAATTTGAAATTGTGTATGCGCACTGTCTGACGACAGAGCGCGCCAAGTTGAAGATGAAGGCTGGTCTGCAGCGTAACTAAATAAATAATAATATAAACAAAAAAAAACATAAATAAAGAATATATAATGTACACAATGAAATAATGAAAAATATAAAAAAAAAACAAGGTTACATCAGTTATGGCTGCGCCCGCACATTTACTCTGCAGCGGGTGATGAGAATAAGCCCGTGCGCTGAGGTACTGCTACAAACCTAAACATCTGCAACGGAACCCAATGGGAACAGGAATACTAACCAAGAATGTCCTGCTGGGGGAGCCACTTGGACAGCCGCACGTTGGGTGGAAGACCCTCCATGGTGTCCTTGTCCCACTTCCACAAGACTCGCTGTTCCAGGGATCCGAACACCTCCACCAACACCTTAAGGTACCTGTTACAGTAAAAATGTTAGTGCTACCACACCAATCTGTGTTCTCATGATGCTATTTTGAAAACCATTATCGTCACACTCACTTCTCTGGCATGTTGTTAGATTTGACTAGAGTTCCTAGACTGAGGAGAATGAATCCAAGTTTTCCAGCCCCGTTCACCCATTGCTGCAGGTCCTGGAGGCGAGAGGGTTGGAACAGTGTTATAAGACTTGGTGAGAACTGGTGTTATGCCTAAATAGCAAGTTGGTGAATAGTAATGAAGATGTAGGATCTACCTGAGGGAGAGGCTTGGCGGGTCGGCAGTGTATTCCCCCGGCGTGCACCACCGTGGGCGTGTAAGGCAAGGTTGGGCTCTCCGTTGTCCTTACGCTGAGAAAAAATGTATTGGGTTATTTTGTCCGTGTTTGTTACCTGTTCCCTGCCCGTTCCACACACACTTACCTGTTGGTAAAGAAGAGACTGGCTTTCGATTTGAGTTCGTACAAGCTGGGCATGTCTTTAGGACACAGTTGAAGCGCACGGCAATCCGAATCAATCCTGCAGTAGTTAAAGAAATAAATTGATAGATACATTAAGGTAAAGCTGAGGTACCCGGTGCTGTCCGAGTAAAAAACGGGGCCGAGGGAGCACCCTTCTATCTTGAATATATTTAAATTTTGAAAAGTCGGTGTCAATTTGTCATTTACAAATAATTACAAATTTATACAAGCCTTTGAATGAACATGTAATCGCTGTAAATTATCCCCATCACATCATAGAGAGTGCTGATCATGCGTCCCGTGAAGGTGAGTGGATACTCCAGGTCGAGGAAGAAGCTGGCGCTCAGTGAGGGAAAGGCTGGACTTCCTGTCATCCGGGAGTACACTCCAACTATTTTGTTTGGGTTTAGGAAGATGTATGGAGCCTGCGGGGATGCAGAGTGATTACAAACACTTCCTTAAAACAATGTCGTGTCACTGATAATATAGATAGATAGATAGAGATAGATATGAATGTATTTTTTAATAAGGCTGACAGGTATTTTTTCATAAACCTTTCATTTTTCCTAAAAGTTTACTTATATCATCTTTAGCACCAATAGCACCTAAGAATGTACGAACTGACATCAATTATATTGTAAGGAACAAACCTTGGAGTTATGGGCAAACGAAAGGAAGCATTCAGTGAGCCCAGCATGGAGCATGACCAAGTCGAACTTCTCATCCTTGAGGCTCTGCACAGCTTCGCACCCCAAGGCCTTGACGCAAACCGTTTGCATGGCGTCGAGGACGGAACCCATAGCTTTGTGTGTCTCCGTAGTGAAAAGGTTTGGTAGGTTCTCGAATATCTGGACGCCAGGCACGAACACCACTCGGATGTCTGGTCGCGGTTTGGTCAATTCGTATCCTGACACGTAAGTCACCTCCATAAAGAAACATTAACTATATTCAAACACAAAACTTAGACAAAATATGCATATCGTGTCTTACAAAG